>JAWNNV010000633.1:0-57245 GCA_035044485.1 Scaptomyza reducta
AACAGACGTATAACCACAAAATTAGTTAACATCTGCGGTGCGCCGTGTGGGCGTTAAGTAAGCAACTTATGCTTGAACTTAACGTTAACATTAACGTTCAACCTTTTGCGGTCTTGTCACTTGCAGCACAACGAAATTTGTATACTGGTGTATGTGTGTGTGTGAGTTTTGTATGTGTGTGTGTGTGCTTTGTTTGCCAATTATGTCGGCCTACAAATATTAATATGGCTTGCCCAGTCAACTGCAAGTTGCTCAAGTTACTGGCCAACTACAGATAATGGTATGACACACAATTACGGCTACTGATACTATATATTGCAGTTAAATCGAAGGTAAGAAGACAAGTGTATTGAAATGTTTCTAGCTTAGTTTGGTTCATTCTTTGAACTATATCATCAGCAGTAAACCTTTTTGAAACACAATTATGATAAGTGCTATTTTAATTGTTTGTAAAAGTCAAGAAGTTTCGGTAGAACATCAACATCAGCAACGACAGCAACAACAACGACAACGACAATATTATTGACCATTAAGACATGCTCGTTAAGGACAGATGGCAAACGAGAAAAGCACAAAAGCAGAAAGGCAGGCAAGCAATGACAGACAGGTAGTCAAGTAAACGACAGCCGAGTGCAGTTTAATTAGCTTCAAAATAAAACAAGTAAGAAGGCTCTAGTCGAGATATCCCGACTAGACTATACCCTGAACCCTATACTTTACGCACACAGTCAGTGCTTGCAAGTATGTGTGAGTTTGTGTATGTATAGGCGTATAGTGTATACTTTCCTAACTTTAATACTCCATATCTCTAGTGTTTCTCAATAAATTTCAATAAGATTTCACAGATTGTCATTATTTCGTCTAATCTTTTAAACTGCATCAAAAAGTTTTCCAAAATCAATATTTTGTTGTTATCGATCACATGTGTATATCGGAAACGGGAAGAGTAATCGAAAATTTAAAACAAACTTGTACTGCCTAGGGATTAGGCGAGCTTATGTTCCAAATCTGAAGGCTCTAACTCTTATAGTATCTGAGATCGTGGCTATATCGACTCGGCTGTTGATGCTGATCAAGAATATATATACTTTATGGGGTCGCAGATGCTTCCTTCTGCTTGTTACATACTTTTGCACAAAACCATTATACCCTTTTTACCCATTTTCAATGGGTTCAGGGTATAAAAATGAAATTAGAGAAACAAATGTGAAAAGAGAAAGAGAGAGAGGGAGAGAGTGAGAGTGAGAGAGTGAGCGATATGTTGGTCATTAAAGCAGGCAGTGTGGTCAGCAGATGAATGAAAGGATCTAACCTTACATTTTATATTTATTAACCTTAACGCTCGCCTCTGCTTGGCCACAGCAATAACTGTAATTTCACTTTATGACTGCAAATCACAACAGAAACATAAAGTCAGCCAAAGGACAACACACACAGGATGGACGCACTGTGGCTAGCCACATAGCACAATTGTATATGTGTGTGTGTGTGTACATTGTGCAGTGAATGGCCGTGGACATTATGAGCCGATCTCACCCTATCTTAACGAACTCTACGCTCCGCTGTGTCCCTTTCGCTGGCACATAACGAGCCACAATGGTGCGTATACGCAACCTTTTCTTATGGACAATTGATGTCTCTGTTTCGCAGCGGCCAGGCCGGGATGCTCTGATGCTCCAGTTACTACTGACTATCGTTCTTGTTGCTGCTGCTGTTGTTGCCCGCCGGTCGCTGGCTCGTTTTGAAATGTTGTTGTTAAGTCCGGAACATGACATTAGCCATTAACTCGCTGCATGCACTCGCCTTTGGTTTACATTCGCAAATAAAACACACGCAGAACGACACACAGATACATAGATACACAGCGAGAGAGAGAGAGAGAGCGAGAGAGTGAGAGAGTGTGAGCAAGAAAGAATGCGAACACAAAACAGAATCACTGTTGAAATAAAAATGTATAAAAAAGGACATTTGAATTGGACTTATGGGACCACAACAACAGCAGCAACCACCCCCCGCACACACACACACACACACAGTTACATTTTATACGTATTATTACAACGCAAGCGAAGCAGTGTAAGAGTTTTAAAAGGAGCAGATATTCCGACAACAGTTGCAAACAGCAGCAACAACAATATGTCCTTTTGTTAGCTGGTGGCAGTGGCTTTAGACAGGAAGGGTTCGCTCTGACCGCCGAGCTGTCAGTCCCTCATCCACAATGGTCTACAATGTTGTTGTCAAGACAGGGCAAACCATGCTGCTGTGATTCGCTGATAAGGCTTACGCTCTCAGTTAGCTCTAAGCTGAAAAGATCAAAAGGTCAAGCAATACATTAACAATACATTGATAAGCCTAATCTAATATACCAGTTGAAATGTTCTTAGCCAAATAATAATGCGATTGTGATACGAAAAAATGTATTTACTTTAAATATATTTGTTTCTTAATTTTTGTAAATAGTTTAAGTGTACAACAAAAAGCACTATCGAAAGTATTTCTAATCCGATCGGATCTGATCAAAGTGCCATCAGAACTGAAAGCTTTTTCAAAACAAAGGATGTGTGTCCTAAACATAATAACGACTTTACAAATAAACAAAAAAAATAAATCTCAATGCAGAAGAAGCAGCTAACAATTGCAAAATGCGTGGGCAGCAGAGATTTGTAGATGCTCACACACACACACACACACACACACACACACACACACACATCACACACACGAAACAAAGTATTTGTGTTTTAGTTAAGCACAGCAGAAGATCCAAATCGTCGTGCAGCATAACTAAACTGAACTGAACTGGAGTTGATTTCTTTTGCGTTTAGCTGGAAACTGGCCAAATGGCCGAATGGCGATGGCGATGGCGATGTCGAAGCTGTGCCTGTGTGTGGCTTGCTGGCTGGTTTGTTGGCTTGTTTTATAACCTTTTCACTTTATTTCCCTGGGGGCAGATAAAAAATGAAGAAATCCTTATCACAGCGTGTCAAGGATTTGCTTTTGTCCATACCATAGGATAACCGGCTCCATAATACGCTTATTTGTAACGCTTCGTGGGCGCGCCATTTCAGCTTGCTGGGCGTGGCTGTTAAGGTTGTGGGGGGCATGGAAGGAAGGCAATAATACGACTAGCAACAACAAACCGAAAAAAAAAGAGCAACAAATAAAAAAGTTAACGATGAGTTTGTTATGTTTATATTGCCAGCCAGCGAGCAAACAAATGAAACACATGTGCGAACCAGAGAGAGAGAGAGAGAGAGCGAGAGTGATGGTGTTGTGTGATAGAAAGAGAGAGAGAGCATTAGAGTGGTGTGGTCGGGTGCAAGAAGGGCGAACAATCAACGCACATTTCATGACAAAACGTAAAACTGCGCAAATACATTTGACATAACGATTTTGGCCAACGAAGAGTTTTGCCCTTTATGGCCCGCAGGCTCTTACACTTATATATATATATATATATATATATATATGTTGTATATATAGGAGCTACATTATAGGAAGCTTTATTGTTGTTGCTACTGCCCAAGCATTTAAATAAATAATGCACAAACTTGAGCAAGTCAACTGGAAGCATCTTATGTGTGTGTTTGTGTGTGTATGTGTGTGTGTGTGTGTGGGGCAGAGACAATATAATGTATGAGGCAACATTAAAGCGAAGGCCAGCAATTTAAATTAATTTACTTGCCGCAGTCATCAAGTTGAATGTTGAATGCTGAAAATTCACTAACACTTTCACTATGTCAATCGAAATTAAATTAAGTGTCAAGTTTGAGCTCAAGGATAATCAGCATCACAATTTGCATGCATACAAGTTAGCGGGGGAAGTGGGGCGATGTAAGTTTTCAGCAATTTAGACTTAAGGTGCGACAATTTCCAGCTGCTTCTGCTTGCAAGTTCCAACTTGTCCAGCTGCACAAAAACTTTATCTTTAGTCTCAACTATGCCGCAAAGTATGCTAAGTTATGCGCCAAGGGAATGCAGGCGCGCACTAAACATGCACACACACACACACATATACAGTATAGTCTCATGTGTGTGTTTTCGAGTTCTGATGTGTGACATTGCTGGCAATGTTGACAGCCGACAGCTGTCAATGACGTTGACGTTGACGGTGTCTGTGATTATGATGCGGCTGCAGACAATGAAGCCAATGACGCAGCCAGCTGATAAAGATGTCCTTCCGTTTTAGGAGAGACCAGGCGCTCTCTACAAGTATGCAGAACGTGTCGTCCCCCCGTTTTTCGGTTACTTTCCCTTGTTGGCAAACTTTCACCCTCGACGAAGTCAGTCACACACGCACACACTCACACACACACGCACACACATTCGTTAGACCTGAAGCGGAGCATCACGTAGACATCATTACGCCATCAGCAGCAACAGCAGCTGCGTCTGCCAACTGAAATCTTGTTGACTGGACAACAGTGCAAACGAGTCATGAACGCTCATGAATTGTTGCCAATAATGTTTTTTATACCCTGAACCCATTGAAAAAGGGTAAAAAGGGTATAATGGTTTTGTGCAAAAGTATGTAACAGGCAGAAGGAAGCATCTCCGACCCCATAAAGTATATATATTCTTGATCAGCATCAACAGCCGAGCCATGTTCGTCCGTCCGTCCGTCCGTCTGTCCGTCTGTCTGTCCGTATGTATGAACTCGTCCATCTCAGAGACTATAAGAGCTAGTGACTCCAGATTTGGTACATAAGCTCGCCTAATCCCTAGGCAGTACAAGTTTGTTTTAGATTTTCGATAACTCTTCCCGTTTCCGATATACACATGTGATCGATAACAACAAAATCTTGAATTTGGAAAACTTTTTGATTCAGTTTGAAAGATTAGACTAAATAATGACAAGCTGTGAAAATTTTATTGAAATCGGTTGAGAAACATTGGAGAATTTAAGAAAGTATGCGTATACATACACACACTCACACATACTTGCAAGCACTGATTGTATGCGTAAAGTATAGGGTTCAGTGTATCGTCTAGTCGGGATTTCTCGACTAGAGCCTTCTTACTTGTTTTCTGCAGTAACAGGGACAACTATGAAAGGGAACTGCTTGCCTTCGAGTTAAATAAGAAAAAATATCTCAATTCGTTCCACTTTTATGAGATTTGTCAAGCTATTTTCTACTTTGCTAAGTTATCATTGGAAGTAGTTATTGCATCGGTAACAAAGAAGTCACAGTTTCCCTTTGCTCAACTCTAAATCCGCCAGCTGGTTGGGTAAAGGATGCGTCCCAGCTGGTCAACTGAGCAAAGTGGCGACTGCAAATAAAAACATGACACTGAACACGCCCATCTGGTGGCCAACCTCCCCACCGAACGCCCACACACTCTCTTAGCCAGGCAGATGGCTTCGATGTCGCCAATGCTGATGACTTCATTAGCGCACACTATCAGTGCAAATGGGGCAGCATCATCATCAGCGTGAATGTGTGTGTGTGTGTGCGGGGGGAAGGAGGGGTGGTAAGTACGCTTATGTCCGGCACACTGGCGTTGACCGCAAAAGTCGTTGGCCAAAAGCCACACACGTTAACCACCGCTCCTAACGCTGATTCCAGCAGTGCATTAGATGTTTCTGCGGGAGTTCGTTAGATAACTCTCTCTCGGTGTGTGTGTGTGTGTGTTTGTGTGTGTATGTGTGTGGTTAAGTCATTAAAGGGAACAGATAATGCATTTAAATGAACTGACTGGATTTAAATGCATATGGCAATTGTAATCCACTTAGTGGCCAAAATAAAGCATTACCAGAAAGAGCTCGAAAAAGTCGAGAAATTCGTAAACTGCAATGCCCGCAAGTTGTTGCAAGGCAAATTGATTGACTCGCTTCATTGGCTACGAATGCACCTAGCAAGCAAGTCCACACCTCCTCTTCGCTCTCTCTTTTCCTATCTATTTCTTTCTCTGTTGCACACACACTCACGTGCGTCTAATACGTCAAACATGCTTACGCCAATAAGCCGTCATCCTTACGGAACATCCTTGCTATTGCTGTGTTGGTACATGGCTATGTTGCCGAAATCTTACTGCCAGGCCATGACTGCAACGAGACAGCAAACAGACAGCCAGACAGACAGAAAGAAAGAAAGACAGAGAGGGAGATACTAGTAGGTCCGAGAGGATGCGGAGGAGCCGCAAGTTTGAAAGCAATTCCATTGATGTGGATGCGGCCTGAGGCAAGCGAGCGGTCTGTCTGCAGACGACCCTTGTGCACCATTTTTTCGATAACTTCTTTATGCAACTTTTTTTTATTTTTATCTATTTTGCAGGTACATACTGAGTGCGCCGCCTTTCATTATACCCCAAGCACATAGACATATGAAATAGGGTATACAATTCGGTGCAGTATATTTATTTTATATCTGCAAACTTTTGCAAACTGTAAAATTTAATTATTTCCCGTGTTATATATCAAAAATGTTAAAAAATAAATAAATAAAATATTGCCAATCAAATTTTCCATCTAATTTTAAGTTTTCCGTTCAGCCTGGAAACTTCCTTTCAACTGTTTATTGATAATTCGGTTTACAGAGCATCTGTCATTCGATCATTCAGAATAAAACCTCCCTTATATGTTGTATTTGTTGCTTTTCGATTTTCGAAACTTCTTTTGCTCTTCTTCGGTCGCTTTTATTCTTTTAACCTGCAGGAATCAAACGCATTACGTTGAACGCGCCGAGGCTCTTTCAATGATTTCATTTTTGCGCATCTGCCATTTCGAGGTAATGAAGGATATTGAAAGAGCTTTGGCCATGCGGTAAGCGGGACTTTTCTCTGCATTTCCGAATAGCATATTACGAGAGAAGTGGAAAAGAACCAGTTACCTTTTGGGCCAAAGCATGTGTCAGTGGCTTTACTCTATCGCAGGATCTTTCTTTTACTCCCTTCTTTCACAAAGTTATGGCATCCAAAGCAGCAGTCGACAGTTGGACAATCGTAGAGCTTTACTCTGGTAAGCTAAGCTAAAGCGAAACTCAACCTTAAAGCGTGCTTGTCTCGGATCACAGATAATATCTCATAGTTGCAGCTTTGACTTTGCACAATTTTTATACACTTTAGCGCGGCTTTACTGTGCCACAATGACTGCTCCTGCTGCTGCTGCTGCTTGCTGACGTAATGTAATCTGCAAATGTTTCAACTGAGCACAGGATATGAGTATATGTGGCATGCAGCAAATAGCTACAGATGAAAATGGCCAAAAAAAAAACACGCTGATGAGTTTCAATAGCCTAAACCCTTCATTATGTGCCCGTATAAAAGATTCCTTGCCGGCGAATGTTCGTTGAGCTTCTTCATCGAAATTCATGCGGCTTAAGCAATTGATGTGAAAAGTATATTCAGCAATTATAACTATGTTGCAAGCTTTCTTCGCAATATGTTCAATACGACATCGAACTTGTCTATCTATCTTGTTGGCTTAAATTAGTATTAAAATTAATCGAATTGCAAAAATCAATATTTTATTTTGGCATTGAAAAGGGTATAATGGTTCTGTGCAAAAGTATGTAACAGGCAGAAGGAAACATCTCCGACCCCATAACGTATATATTCTTGATCAGCATCAACAGCCCAGTAGATATAGCCACGATCTGAGAGACTATGAAAACTAAAGACTCCAGATTTTGAACAAAAGATCCTCTAATCTAATTATGCAGTACAAGTTTATTTCAAATTTTCGATAACTCTTTCCGTTTCCGATATACACATGTGATCGATAACAACAAAATCTTGAATTTGGAAAACTTTGAAATGCAGTTTGAAACATTAGACGAAATAATGACAATATGTGAAAATATTGAAATCGGTTGAGAAACATTTGAGATATGGAACATTTATATTAAGTTAAGTATACGCAGTATAAGCGTACATAGACACACGCACACATAATTACAAGCACTGACTGTACGCACTAAGTAAAGGGTTCAGGGTATAGTATAGTCGGCATTTCTCGACTAGAGCCTTCTTACTTGTTAAACTTATTGTTGGCATCATTCATAATTATTTAAATAATAGACATTGTAATGTTTTTTTTTTTAATTTGTTGCTGATGTGTTGAAGCATTTAAGTTTTGGCTTGCAGGGCCATAAAACTAATTATTATTACATTGTTTTATGACAATTGACTAATTGATAATAATTCGCGGCTTGCAGTGTGAGCTTGTATGTGGCCATAACCAAAATTTCGATTAAAAGCCGTAATGCAAATAGGTTTCTAATTAATTTACAATGTGCTAATTTAAAGGCCATGCCACAACAAAGCTAAACAGACGTGGCACGTACTCAACCCAGAAGATGTTAATGAATTCATTGCAAGCCAAACATTATTAATTATTCATAATTAAAAATGCAATTGCGTGGCACTTGTCGCTGCTGCTCGATGACAGACGTTAACAGCTGCAACTTGGGGCACGCAATCAAATCCAAATGCAATTGTAAATGCATTCGATCAATGTAAGCCACATACCTAAAGGCCACAATCGATCTTAGCTAATCGAACCGATCTGACCAAAATCCAAGCCCTATAATCGTTGGCAACATGCCAAGCTGCCAGCTGGACCGAAAAGCCGCAAGTCTGCTAAATGCATCCATTTAAGCAACTCAATGCCCCGAAATGCATCTGGTCGACTTACTGCACTCTCCCCCCCACCTCGTTCGGTCAGCTCCCTTGGTGCTGCTGATAGGCTGCAATTTATGCAAATTGCTTTCAATTTGCCTTCTCCAGGGCTCAATGCGATTCGGGGCAGCCAGACCGAAACGACAGGCCAGTGGCCGCCGTCAAATTGCGCATACGCTCCCCGTTGTACCTATGCATTTATGTTATCGACGAAAATAATTTAGATTAGAGCACAGCACTAGGCTCACCAGCGATTATGGCATCATTGTAAAAGCGTGACAGCCTCGTGCCCAAAACCATTTAACTGCGTTGATTAAGTGCAATTGCAGTGAACGTGATGTGTTGAACTTTAAGGCATTTGTTTGCGATGTTTGTCAGCCATAATTTATGTTTGCCTGCCAATTGCAGGCGGAGTGACATTTCCGAAACTGATTTGCAAAATGGAAATTTGATTTTTTGTTACCATATTTCCTTTGCGCCTGCAAAAAACACAATGTCAAATGTATGTGAAATGCCTACAAAAGCCAACTCTGCCGGTCAACACACAATCCAACACTCAAACACAATTCAATGTATGTACTATGTGGGTCCAATTTAACTTTGGTTACAAGTCAAATTTCCTGAACGTTCACACACACACACACTGACACAACGTACGCACTGCTGCTGCATTTGGAAAGGATCCTGTTCTATTCAGAGTTCTGTCGGCGACATATACCGTAATATACAAATACATGCAGAATATCACCTGTGCAAAATGTTGCTGCTTTAATAAAGCCTTCAGCAGCAGACCAACTCACACAGGATAACCAAGCAGGTGTTCCTCAGCTCACCACCTGCTCACGTCTCTGTGGTCTTCAGCCAGGCCTCCTTTATGTGATTACAACAATGGTCACTGAGCTCTTACTCCTACACTTACTTCAAAAAGTATGCACATATGCGCACAGTCACAGTGCGTACAGTGGGCATTCATGATGTTGAAACTGTATAGAAAATTGTGGTGAAAAGTAAAACAATTCAGTCATATGATATCTTATATCCTAGGAAGGCGTAGATTCGGTGAATGGGCCCTACGTCCGAGCCGTGGCCCTGGCGGACATATGCCAGAAATCATATTTAAATTATAATGCCAGAAGTTTATCTTTCGAAAAAAGTAAATTTCATATTAATAAAAAAAATCATCTTTGTTTTATTCCATTTCAAAGTTCTATACCTCTAAAAAAAACCCCTTTACAAAAGAGAAAATATTTTCAACATTTTTAATATATTTTTGGAATATTCAATTCAATGCCTAACTTTTAACTAAATAAAAAGCTGATAAGAATAAAAGCAGGAATTGTAATTAATCCCTGAATAGGTTCAGTGTACCTACTGTACAGGCATACCTGCTTTGTAAGTATGCTGTAAAGGATTGTGATGCGCTTTGACAAGGACTGTCTCTAATATCCCGATGGCTGGCGAAAAACAAGCTAAAAGATGGAACGACACAGCAAGTAGCAAGGCACTAAGATTTGGCGACTGCCTGCCCCTGCCCTGCCACGTATCACACAATGGAGGTCTCGCATAGCCCACAGAGATTTGCTGCTGCTGCAGTGGCAGTGGCAGTGGCAGTTGCAGCCTTTGGCATATTAACGAACTCACCCAACGCAACGCAGCTCACAGATACACAGGGACACAGATGCACGGATACAGATACAAATTGTGGCATTTGCTAAATGGACACGTGCATGTGCATGTGTGTGTGTTTCTGTGTGTGTGTGTGTGTGCAATGATTAATAAAACCTCAAACAAGCAGCAGATGTTAGCAGCGGCTGTTTTGCATTTGGAGCTACAGCTGGAGGCGGGTCTGCAAAAGATGCATATGTGTGTGTGAAGATGCATATGTGTGTGTGTGTGTATGTATGTGTGTGTGTGTGTGTGTGTGTGTGTGTGTGTGTGTGTGTGTGTGTGTGTGTGTGTGTGTGTGTGTGTGTGTGTGTGTGTGTGTGTGTGTGTGTGTGTGTGTGTGTGTGTGTGTGTGTGTGTGTGTGTGTGTGTGTGTGTGTGTGTGTGTGTGTGTGTGTGTGTGTGTGTGTGTGTATGTCTCTCTGCGCGGAATGCCATTCAATTTTTACCCACTCCTTCCATAAATTAATATTGTAGTTGTTGCTGTTGCTGTTGGTGTTGGGAGCAGGATATGTCTCACTTGTTAGCAGGACGCTCTTCTATTCTTTGTGTTGCATGATGTTCGCTATTGAAATATTACCAAATTACTAGAGTGGCAACATCCCCCTGCCACTCTCTCACTCTCTCTCTCTCTCTCTCTCTGTCACTGCATTGAGACATGCCATGTTGGGTTAGGTTGATGATGATTCTGCAGCATAAAGGATAAATTTTCAGCAGCTGCACGAATCAGGTATTTAAAATGTGCTGTAAATGGCGCCCTGCCAGGAGCTTACACACTCATACATACACACGCTGAGTGTATTGTTTAGCACAGCTAAACTCTCTGCTGTCCGTGCATATAATTTATTACACATTGTACTTATTTGAAGGCGTTGCAGGACTAACACGCACACACACACATACACGTTTAACATGCTCGTACATGACAAGCAATTTTTGCTTATTTTACAATCTATGCGATCCATTAAATAAAATAATTCGGGCTTGTCGTAATTGTCAAAGACAGTTTGAACGCTTTTCTGAAATATTGCCAGTAAATTGTTTCCACACGTTTTTCCCCTCATGCAGATTTTCACATTACAAATTATTGGATATTGTATCCTTATTGACAGTGTGTCTATGTGTGTGTGTTGACCGTTTCATGCATATCAAATGCTCACTTAAACTGACTCCTTGTGATGTATGGGTTGCGAGTGGGCTCTGTCATGATTAATGATGGATTGCAGCAGTAGTTTCAAACTCTGAACTACTTGTGTGGCAAGGTCAAAAATCGTAGCAAACTCAATTAATATAAGCGGCAGGCAAACAATCAACTCGCTTACACAGCCATTCATTAATTCACTTCTACTCTGCGCCTTTGCTCCTGCTTTGGTAGCTTTAAAACAGCTCGCGCCGAATGTCCTTGCTGTGTTTGCATGCGGCGACAAAATGATGACAATGGTAACGAGGGCCACACAGACGGAGAGTGGAGGGTGGAGCGGGGAGAAGGCATCTCTGGTTGGTCCGTCATTTCACTAATTAAGCAAATATTTGCTAGGTGCTTCGACGATGGCCCAGCAACAACAATAACCGAACTGCTCCTCGCACAGTTATCTCAAAATTTGCACACTAGACGCCAGAGAGAGAGAGGATGTGAACCTAAGTCCTTTTCATTTGTCGCACAACGCAGTGTTGCCATAATAAAGACTAAGAATAATTCCATGCCAACACACTCATAAATAATGAACTGGCTCGAATGCTGGACGGTGATGCCTTTGTCCTTGCCACCGCTCCTACGCATACATTCAAGGATTCAGGTACAGACAAAAGCAAAGCCAGCAAAGTATTTATCATTTACAGCAATAACAAATGCCATTTTTGTGCTTTCTAAGTTCGAAACTTAGATTCTCTTTAACAAAAAACCAAAACATAAAAACTATTTCGAAAATATTTAACAATTTGTTAACACTTAACTCTATTTGATATACTTCAAAAACTTTTCAAAAATGTTCAGTAAGTAATATATTACTTTAAATTTAAATGTTCGCTCTGCTTAATGTCCAGGAACCTTTTAAGCTGTACTTCATTTTCCGCGCTGATAACTTTATATTTACATATTTTTCATTCGAATATCCTGCGAGCTCAGACTCGCACAGAGAAAAGGATCTTCGCTGTAGAGTATTTGAAATTTGCCAAGCATTTTTATGGTCAACAAATTTATCAGTGCCACAAAATAAATTCCAGCGGTGTCGCTGTTCTTGCCCCACTACCTGGCCGACGATTTGTCATATTTTAAATAGAGCAACAACAACTACAACAAAATATGCAGACAGAGCGACAGAAAGAAAGATTCGCCTGCTTGGTGGCTGGATGGCAACAAAAGACAAGGCAATAATGCGTCAGAGCATAAATTTTATTTATTTTATAAGCGCTGCGAGCACTTGACGTGGCTCCGGATCCGGCAAAGAGGTATTCAGATTGCTGGCTCGGACAAGACCGTCTGTGGCATCAGCGACGGCGACAAGTAATCAGTTTGATGGTGGGAAACATTGTTGTCTAATGGTTGCCAGGATGCCAGGACACATCTCCCCATCCCATCCACAAATGGTTTTTTAGTAGACCTTCGTGACAACAGCAAACAAGCCCGCGATGTTTCGTTATGAATGAGTGAAGCTGGCCAAGCCAAAGGACTCTGCAACTATGCGACTCTGCGTGTTGGTGTGTGTTGCTGTGTGTGTGTGTGATATCAGTGTTGGGTCTGCCACTTTATGTCAAGGTTTGAGCGTAAATTCTCTCGAAAAAAATAAGCAAAAATTACAGCCAAACAGCAGCAGCACTAAACGAGATTTCTGCGTGGCAAGGACGCGCTTGTAAAAGTTAAAAGATTTGCATAAGTAATTTGACAAAATGTAGTTGACAGTAAAGGACATTGGTGTACTGGCGAAATCTCAAACGCACACCCACACGCACACACACACGCATCAAAAAGCGTTCATAAAGTAAATGCACGAAGCTAGAAGAATGCTGTATGATGAAGCAATTTCTCATACTTATGCCAAAAACACACAAACAATAAGAATAGGTATGCTTGGATACGTATACTTGCTTTACGACTGCTACTAGTATGATATGAACATGCTAAATTGCGAAACTACATTCCTTTTTTCTTCAAAAAACATTTTTTATATGAAGTAGAATCTTGAAGACGTAAGGAACTTTGTTTGCGCATTGTGATAAAATTGTAATATGAGTATATTGTATTACTTTGCTTCTTATATCTCACTGAATTCAAGATCACCTGATCTAACTGATCCACCCTATCATATGGTATACAACAAATTATCATTCCAATAGATTCGCAAGCTTTCAATACTGTTATATCCTGAATCCACTGAAAATGGGTAAAAAAAAGACACTATAAGGGCTAACAACTCCAGATTTATTACATAAGCTACGTCTGATCCCTAGGTAGTACAAGTTTATTTCAAATTGTCGATACCTTTCTCCGTTTCCGATATACACATGTTATCGATAACAACAAAATCTTGAATTTGGAAAACTATATGAAATAGAGACTTACAGATTTGAAACATAAACTCGCCTAATCCCTAGGTAGTACAAGTTTATTTCAAATTGTAGATAACTTTCTCCGTTTCCGATATACACATGTTATCGATAACAACAAAATCTTGTGTTTTGAAAACTTTGAGACAGAGTTTGAAACACTACACGACATAATGACAATCTGTGAAATTTTTATTGAAATCGGTTGAAAAACACCGGAGATATGGAACATTGAAATAAAGTTAAGTATACGCCTACTCACACACACACACATACATGAAAGCACTGACTGTACAGGGTTCAGGATATTTTCTAGTCGACTAGAGCCTTATTAGTCGTTCTGACAGAACGTTCCCAAACCCTTCTTCGAGCACTTGCTTTCGTCATGCACATAAACTACTGTGAAAATTGCTCGCATAAAGTTTGCAAAATGAAATTGTATAAATTACAAAATACACTTAAACAATTAGTTGGGCTGCACAAGCCGACTTTAATAGCAAACATTTAAAGGTAAATATGTACATCACTCAAGGCAACGAAGCACATAAGCTGGAAAAGCAACAGATACTCAATTAATATAATTAATTTCTGGCCATGCTCGCAACTCTATCGAACGAGTAAGACAAACGGAACATAAAATACAATTTATTTAATACGAAATGTGTATTGACATATGCTATGTCGAGAGATCTCCTCCTGACAAGGTGAGCAATCAAATTATCTGCAGCAAAAGAAAAGAAAAAAAACATAATGTCAAAGAATACAACACATAAAGCTCGCACATCAATTGGGCAAAACGGGGCCATGATATGAGCATATAAATTTTATGCACTTCGACACCACAAAACGGTAACGATAATGTCGTCTCACGCCATAAAAACAAAATCCTCCATAACAGCACACACACTGTGCCACATTTCGCCCAGTTCCTTAGTTATTTGTTTGATGTTCGTCGAGAAGGTGGTAAAAAGGTGCGCAAGCAAATGTAGCTAAACAAAAATGCGACAAGGCTCAAAAGCTCTCGCTTGTGAATGTAGCTATGCATTTTGACAATTGGCAGCCAAATGCTTTAACTAAGCTTTTTTTTATATACGTATATACCCTGCACTCATAAAAATGTTTACAAAAGCGTATCGTAATCTTAAAGCAATTTGGCCTTAATGCCAAGTTCATTTAAGTTGGCTTAGACTGAAACGTTTAGTTGTTTTTTTTTTGGATATATAAGAAACTAGATAGATAATAATATACGTTTTTGAAGAGAAACTTACAGTTAGTTTTTTAAGGGAAGGAAAGAGTAATGGAACAGCGAAAAGATGCATGAACTTCAATATATATATACTAAAAATAATATATATGGATACTAACTTAACTGAGCAAAACGAAAGGAATATTATGTAAGCTTTAACATCTAAATAAAGTAAGTATTTTTTTAAGATAAGGTAAGAGTTATGGAACAGCGAAAAGACGCATGGACTTGATCATATATATATATGAAAAACAATTAAGGAAGATACTTACTTAAATGAGGAAAACGAAAGGAATATTATGTAAGCTTTAACATCTGAATAAATCTAGTTTTTTGTGAGTCTTAAAGCATATCAAACATTTACTTCTAAGTCAAATGAGCAAGTTAATATTATTTAATAGATTGATAATAGTTCCACTTTGTGTATACAGGGTATCTCTTAAGTCACTCACTATGCCCAAGAGCTTTCTTCGTTATAATGGCCAGCTGTTGTTGCCGTTGTTGGCGTTGTTGGCGTTGTTGGCGTTGTTTCCGTTGTCGCTTTGCCAGCATTATTTTCATAAGGACGCCGCTTATGGCACTGGGTGAGGCAACAAAAACAACAACGACAACAGATAGCTATATCGAGCATTGTAGTTGTAGCTGCAACGGCAACGGCTGACTGGCTGTCTAGCTGCCTGGTCGATTGGCACATTCGTAGCCGCATTCGTTGCCTAAGCTCGGCACACGCGACACGTGCGAGTTGCGTGCAAAGTTGAATTGTCAGTGGCAAAAGTTGAAATATATATAAATATCTATATATATATATGTGTATTATTTTGTTTCGGTACAATAAAACTAATACACAAAGCAAGCAAGCAGCTGCCAAACGCACAGAAACAACAAGCGAAACTTGTGACAGAAAGCAAGGTAAAATTTATATATAAGCCAAGAAATAATCGACATGTCTGTTAATTATTGTGAAAGTTTTGTAACACACACACACACACAGAGATTGTGCTACAAAATGTCAGTTTTTAGTGCTTCTGCTCCTCAGCATCAGTTGCTCCTTGCTGCGTTGGCGTATTCTATGCCAGATGACAGCTTGTGGTGTTAGTGACAGGCGCTCGGGAGACGCCTCATAAACATACATATACTAACTACACAGTATGTATGTTGAGTTGTTAGTGAAGCAGCAGCTGCTGCAGCTGTAACTGTTTCTGTGAGAGTATCTGTTTCTTACACACACACACACACACACAACAAGTTATTCCCGCGAATGGCGAATGTGTGTTTCATGACATAAAGACACGCACAAATCATGCTTAAACTCGGCCACGCAACACTCGCTTACTTTTGTGTCCTGTATCCTGTATATCCCACGTGGTGTCCTGGTGTTCTGGTGTGTGTGCTCGTTGCTTTTTGCTTAACTCGCAATTTATGGTTAATCGATGTTGTCTTTGAACGTGACCTATTTGCTTTATTTCATTGGAGAAGCGCGCGCTCTGCGTATACCCATATCCTTTTTGTCGCCATATCCCTGTTTCATGTCCATGTCGAAGTCGAAATTCGCCAAAACGAGTTCCATGTCGATGTCAGCAGCGTCTCACCATTTTATATCCGCTTTCTCAGCGTCCTGCTGACGTGTTAAATTGTCTTTTTGTTTACCCTCAATAAAGCAATAATTTATTTTTCATGCTCTCATCGTTTTTTTTTTCTGCGTATCCTTTGTGCGCTGGATTTTCCTTCGTGCACATATATCTGCGTTATGGCATCCATTGCATCTCTCTCTAGTATATATGTTTGGCAAAATCAATATGTAGCTGACCTTGACATTCGGTTTGGGGAGCTTTGTTGCATCGTTTGTTCGGATGCTGCAGCTGCATTTTGTTGCCAGCACCCATTTTGTTCCCAAAGCTTTACAGTTTTGCAGTCACTGTGAAGCGTGACCAAACTAAAAACCCATACACCGGTATGACACATCACCACGTTGCTGCCACCTGGGCATACTAATTAGGGCCATTTTGAATAGCTATCACAGCACTCATGACAGTCGCTGTTGACTATCTAACTGGGTCATCAGTTGCACAGTGAGCAATTGCTTAACTCTCGCAACTCAACTCAAATGTGAATGAGCTCATTTCAGTATTGATTTTATAATTGGTTTGTTCCAACTAAATGCTTGGTCCTGTTAAAACACATGTATTCATTAACTGTCTGACAATATAAAAAACAAAATATTCTTTTGTACTACTACAGCGAAATAAATCTGCAATACAAGAACTACCCCCGTGTAATGTGCCTGGTACGGGTGGGATGACAAAGAAGTACAAGTCATATAAATATTGACAGTTGCGTGTCTGCAACGATTACGGTTCAATCAATAAGCAAGCACAAAAAGCTCAAAAATTACATTGCAATGACTTGTCAATATTATGCTCTCTATCTCTCTTGTTTTTATGCAAAAATTACCATAGATATAAATATGATAAGCAACAAATATGAATTATTTGTACAGCAATTAGCTGGGAGTTGCATTTTTTTTTGGGTACTAATATTGAAGTATTGAAGTATTGGCACACTTCCTTTTGTGGATGGAAATGTGTGCCACAAATGTTGTTGTGATGTCATGCATGAATAATTGAGGTGAACGGGCACACTTAACCGAACACACACACACAGATACAAACGCACGCTTGAACTGAAGCAATAATCAACTAGTTAAATTTCAAGCTGTTCCAGTTCATTGATCATTGAGTGGCTTCCTATAGCATTGTGGGTGTGTGGGACTTGGGGAAATACCCCACAGAATGTATGTGTATATGTGTGTGTGTGATGAACAGCTGTTAATAATAATCATATATTTTTAATTCCTAACAGTTGCAAGTTCTAAATATTATGTATTAAAGTTACAATTGAACTTATTTGAATGTTTAAAAAGTTTTTCATTTTATAAGTAATGAAAGTAAAGGGTGTTTTTTTTTATAAGCAATTAAGATAACGGTCTAACCTTATAAGTAAGTTGAATTTGAAAGTCAACGGTGCGTGAATTAAAGCGCCATAATCAAACTGAATGAATAATACTTACATATTTGGGCATCTACTCTATGAGTACACAACGGACAGACAAGAGAATAAAACAACGCCAAACAAAGAAAGAGCTAAAGCAACACAGAACGCAATCTTGCTGTAAGTTGGCTCAATTCTTAAACATAATAGCTGCTGGCTATCGCTGTCATAATAGACATAATTATTCGAGGTAACTTGGACAAGTATTAAGCCAACTTGCTCAGTTTAGGGCCGCAGGTCAAAGCGTCAGCTTACAAAATAAGCCACAAACAGCAGCAGCAGGAGATAAAAAAAAATACAGAATTTAATTAATTTCGCTGGTTAGCAAATAAAACATAAAACTTACACAAATGTATTTGAATTGTAATTAAAAAGGTTTTTACGAAAGTCATATAATTAATTGCTGTTATTTTGATTGTAGTAATTAAATGATTCATTTGAACTTCTCATTTATTAATGATTATTATGTGAAACGCTCGAAAGAGATTTTTTTTTCTTTAACATAAATCAAAGCTACTTTGATTTAGTTCGACAGTTCACACATTTGATAAATGAAAATATTTGGTTATGAGTTTTAAGTTATTCAACAAACAATAAAATATTTTAAACATTAAAAATAAAATATTTTCGCGTTAAAAAACAGTTAAACAAACAATTTTGAAAAACAAGTTGCATATCATATCATACAAGAATAATCTCAATATTTTTCCAACATCTCTCTCACTCTCTATATCTCTCTGTCTCTGTGTTAGATGCACCGCCAGGATCCATTCTCAAAGGAAGCGGAGCTAAAGAACCTAGCGAGACGCGAGCTGGCCAATGGGCTTGAAAAGGACTCAATCTACAAATTGCGCCTGCAGTGTTTCAGCCGTGGCGCCACAGGCATCTTAGGTCTTGCCAGGTGAGTCCACAATGCAACACAAGTCCCCAATGCTCACAACGCTGCACTCAGCCTTACTTCTCTCATGACTTCAATGTGCAACCATGAGTGGCATGTTTGCATAAAAATGCTACGGCTGCGCCTTTGTGGTTAACACAAAAAAACAAAAAACAAAATATGCTTATGGTTTTTTGCATACTCTTGCAAAAGGCAATATAAATATATCGCTAAGTATGTCTAGAATCTCGGAATCCATATACCAATTACTTATGATCAGAGAAGTCTATCTGCATTATAATTTTTAACCTTTATGATTGGCTGACTTTCGTCTGCAAGGGAACGCAGTCCTCGGCTTGCCTTAGTTCGATGCAGCTTCATGCTCACTTTTTTATACCCTGAACACATTGAAAATGGGTAAAAAGGGTATAATGGTTTTGTGCTAGAGTATGTAACAGGCAGAAGAAAGCATCTTCGAACCCATAAAGTATATAATTTCTTGATCAGCATCAACAGATACTATAAGAGCTAGTGACTCCAAATGTGGAACATAAGCTCGCCTAATCCCTAGGCAGTACACGTTTGTTTCAAATTTTCGATAACTCTTCCCGTTTCCGATATACACATGTGATCGATAACAACAAAATATTGAATATCGAAAACTTTTAAACTATGTTTTAAATATTAGACGAAATAATGAACATCTGTGTAATTTTTATTGAAATCGGTTGAGAAACAACGGAGATATGGAGCATTGAAATTAAGTTAAGTATACGCAGAATAAGCGTACATAGACACACACACACACATTTTTGCTGTACGCACTAAGTATAGGGTTCAGGGCATAGTCTAGTCGGGATTTCTCGACTAGAGACTTTTTACTTGTTTTTGTTGCTCATACGCGTGCTCATAAAAAAAAGCCTGTATATTTATTAAAAAATGTGCGGTCTGAAGTTACATACACATACACACTTGCTTGCAGCGTGAACTTGTGATAGAGAGAGAGAGATTGTTGGTCAGACAGGCTTGCAGGGTTTATTAAAATGATGAAATCGTTGCTGCTGTTCTTCTTGTTGTTGCACAAGTGAGAGGCACGACCAATTTGAAGGATGTGTTTTTCCACAAATTCGCCCTGCACACAATGATTATGACCATGCGATGATGATGATGATGATGCAGTTGATGGTAATGATGATTATGATGTGCTCCAGCTGAACCTAGGGACCAGCAAATATGTCGAGTGCATGCTGAACTAACATTGCAAAAGCTCCTCCAAGTGTTTGCCAAGCGGCAAAAAAAAACAAGCAGAGAACATGCAACTAGCTGCCGCTGAAGGGTGTGCCGCTGACAAGAGGTTTTAGCAGGGGGGGTGGGGGGTAGTTCGAGTGGTAGGTGGCTAAAATCGCTGACTGAATGCAAACAAACATAATTGGATTTCTCTGGTTTTTTATCCGCCCTCCGCCCCCTCAACCAATACTTTTCCACCTATGCAACTGCAGCCAAATAAAGTTTCCTCGAACAACAGCATCACGAAACCCCTTCTATACCGCTCCGAGCTACCAGCTCGCTCTCTTCAGTTAGGTTTTATTTCAATTTCAACTGAATGTCAGCCTGGCAGGCAAGTCAGTTAACAATTTTGAGTTTTGAACATATAGACATTTAGAACAAATTCGCAACTTCAATATAGACATACGTGTGCGTGGGTGTGTGTGTGTGTGTATTTGTATGGGTGTATGTGTGGGTGTGGTTGTGTGTGTGTATGTGTGTGTATGTGTGTGTGTGTGTGTGTGTGTGTGTGTGTGTGTGTGTGTGTGTGTGTGTGTGTGTGTGTGTGTGTGTGTGTGTGTGTGTGTGTGTGCCTATGATTGTACCGTTGGACAGGCTTGTTGTATCTTTGCTCATTGACCATCTGTGTTTGCTTTTGTGTGTATGTGTGTGTGCGTGCGTATTTTTTATACCCTTAACCCATTGAAAATGGGTAAAAAGGGTATAATGGATTTGTGCAAAAGTATGTAACAGGCAGAAGGAAGCATCTCCGACCCCATAAAGTATATATATTCTTGATCAGCATCAACAGCCGAGTCGATATAGCCATGTCCGTCTGTCCGTCTGTCCGTCCGTATGTATGAACGCGTCGATCTCAGAGACTATAAGAGCTAGAGACTCCAGATTTGGTATATAAGCTCGCCTAATCCCTAGGCAGTACAAGTTTGTTTTAGATTTTCGATAACTCTTCCCGTTTCCGATATACACATGTAATCGATAACAACAAAATCTTCAATTTAGAAAA
This sequence comes from Scaptomyza reducta, assembly GCA_035044485.1. NCBI lineage: Eukaryota > Metazoa > Arthropoda > Insecta > Diptera > Drosophilidae > Scaptomyza > Scaptomyza reducta. The sequence goes on from JAWNNV010000633.1 coordinate 21,289, forward strand.
CTTTTTGATGTAGTTTGAAAGATTAGACTAAATAAAGACAGTCTGTGAAAATTTTTATTGAAATCGGTTGAGAAACACTGGAGATATGGAGTATTGAAATTAAGAAGGTATGCCCTATACGCGTATACATACAGACACTCACACATACTTGCAAGCACTGACTGTATGCGTAAATTATAGGGTTAAGGGTATAGTCTAGTCGGGATTTCTCGACTAGAGCCTTCTTACTTGTTTTATTTGTATTTATGCATGTATTTGTATTATTTGTTTGTTTACCACCTGGCAAATTCAATCTATTCAAAGCATTTTCCCAGTTCAAATCTACACACCATTTACTTAAATATTCTTTCGCTGTGAAAACATAAATCGAAACATATTTTTTGATTAGTTTTGAAAATATGCTATACAAAGGGGTACATTAACTGAATGGGAAAGCATGTAACAGACAAGAAGTGAATCAAAAAATCCTAAAACAATCTTTTTACAAGTATTTATGCAATTTGTAAATTTCAGAGCGTTTCGTGTGATGGATGATGATGGCAGCAAGACGCTGAATCTGGAAGAATTCAAAAAGGGCATCACGGATATGGCCATAGATGTGAACGAGGAGGATATCGAAGATATGTTCCAACGGTAGGTAAAAAGGAACCTCAATATATTATATAATAATCAATTTCTAAAACAGTTTCGATACCGATGAAAGTGGCACTATAAACATGACCGAGTTTCTGGTTAAGCTGCGTGTAAGTAGTCTTAAGGATCCTCCTAATCAAACATGACTATAAGAAATACTTCCTTAATATAGCCACCGATGGGAGCATCCCGCATTAAAATCATTGACAAGGCTTTTGACAAACTGGATGCCAATGGCGATGGACAGATTACAATTAACGACTTGAAGAATATCTACTCGGTGCAGGATCATCCCAAGTACAAGAGCGGCGAAATGTCGGAGGACGAAATATTGTTGGAATTTCTGAAAAACTTCGAAGCCGGCGTACCCAATCCAGATGGTGTAGTTACCAAGGAGGAATTCGAAAACTATTATGCCTCGATCAGCGCCTCGATTGATAATGATGCCTATTTCGACTTGGTCCTGCGTCGTGCTTATAAACTATAAACTATCCATGCATTAAATAAATTGGGAAAAATTTAAATGTGAGTCTAGTTCCTTGAATTCCGACCATATGCTAGCTGATGCATTTCGAATTCCAGCTTCAAAATATACATAATATATATAATATATAATAATAATTCAAAATAAATTTCGCTTAGTTATACGCATATTTAATGTCTACTAAAATCAAGAAATTCCTGTTCCGTAATAAAATGGCTATATGCACAACTTGAACTTTCTTATCTTACCCTAGAGCTGGGCTAATTATTTTTATTTAATTATAGTTCAGTGATAATTAACACAATAGGTGCTCAAATGAACTCAGTGCGACTATTATTTGCGTGTCAGAAGTTTTGTAGATGGAGTTGATTCCCTTGTTTCACGTACTTTTGGCCCCAAATAATGCGCTATAATAATTTATTAAATTAAATCCGCGTGCTAATTAGCATAAAACTAATTAGATTACTTGTACATGTGCAGCCGCAAAGCGTACAAGCTGAAACGAGAAGGCAGTCGCCGGGCAGGGAAGGAAGGCAACATAATAGTTGAACATGGCGTATGCGCAATCGTTGCTTTTTTACATTCACCCACCCCAACCAAATGTCGCCTTTAATAAAGTTCATGTTTGCCAAAAAGTCAAGCGATACAAAGCACACACAAACACTCACACACACATGCTTACTACACCGCAATACACGCAAAGAAACAAATAAGCCTGATTAGCTGTTCTTTATATACATTTTATTTTTATTTAATACCCTATAAGCATAAACGAATCGATGGAAAGCTTGTCCACTCTACGCAAATTAAATTGTTTCTCGAATTTGATAAGCGCTGGTTCATAATTAATTGAAAATAATTAATCTTATTTAAAGCGGCAGCAAGCCAAGCGCGTGACGTGCTTAGCTCTTAGCTCTACAGCTTCTGAGAAAGACATCTCAATAGACCATAAAGCTGTGACTTGAGTATTAGGAAATCTGTATAGTGGAAGTAGTTGAATACCGCGAAAAGATTAATATTATTCATTTAATTATTGTAGCTTTACTACTGTATTATATCGAAGCTATACTGTAGTATAAAAATGTACATCAGAACTTAATAGAAACTTTTTTTTTTCAAAGACTTCATTTTTGCAGAGTATCCTGTCGTCGAGAACTTCCAAGTATACACAGTAGTACATATATATGATGCAATGGTGTGTTATTAGGCTGAAATGATATCATCGACATACATTTGTAGTTTGAAAACCTTTGGCCCTTCCTTAGACAACGCTAATTAGAAGCTTATTAGAGGAGGTGGCAAGTGGCAAAAACTCGTATTACATACATTTAGCAACAATGATAACAATGCGGCATCATTCGCTTTTCATGTTAAAAACTTGTTAGCCAGAAAAAAACAACAACAAGCAGATAGAGGGATATAGAAGATGTTGTTAGCGCATTATAGCATATAGGAATAATATTGGAATGTCTGACATTAGTTTGATTGTGCATTGATTATGCGGCAAAGTTTTAGTATGCCAAGTAGACAATGTTAAGAGTTTGCTCAAGTAATTAAATCACTTCGATCTTTGCTAATTACAAGCAACGAACATACAGCTTACATGGCTGAGGGCCATGTGCTTAACAGATTCACTCGCAGGGTGTGTGTGTCTGTGTGTGTATATGTGATATTACTGCTCGTTAGACATACAGCAAGGTATGGTAGCAGCGTCAGCAGCAGCAACATCCTCATCAGAAGAACAACAAGAACAAGAACGTTGACAAGTTACCTGCCAAATTAATGCAAACATGAAACGTGCGGCAACCGGGAATATTAATTAACTAACATACACACACACACATAGAGAGAGGTACATACATATTGTGCAACTTGTTCCGTATGCTTGATGCTGCAGTGTTGGCAGTTGCCACTTGCCATTGTCAGACAGCGATCCAGTGCTGCAACATTCCAGACTTTCGCTCGCTCAACGTTGCGTATGAGCAATTTGACTTGCAGAACCATTGATATAGTTGTTGTTGTTGCTGTCGAGCGGCATATGATTAATGACCGTTTCATTAGCGAAACTCACATTACACAATTTGAGTGGCAAATAGCACTCGACCTGCACACAGCCAGGCACAGGAAGTGAAAGAGCGAAGCGAACAAACTTCCAACTATTTACATTTCAGCAGGTTGCCGAACGTGATCACAATATTATCTCTTCATCAGCAAAGAAACATTCAGCTCCCCGCACACACATATACCAGGAAAAAATAAGGAGTAAAGCCAGCTATTCTCGTATATCTGATGGACGCCTTAACCCAACCCAACCCAAACCATCCCCATCCGGCACGTAGGGAGAGGTGTTTTTGCCGAGCACGAACTGAATTCTGGCCAGTCAAGAAATAAGGAGCGAGAAGGCGCAGAGGCGAAGAGGAGTGCTTGGCAACAGCAGAAACCTAACGAGTTAGAATGATTTTCGTGCTAATTAAAACGGTTTTTGCATACAGTTTACCGCATTAGTATTTCGTTTAGCAGTTGTACAAACACCTTGACAATGTCTGAGCATGGGTAATGCCTCCCCACCCCCCCGCCGGGAATGTTTGCCCCGCCAGCAACCAGCTCATGTGTGTGTTTGTAGAGCATAAATTACGCATACGCCGGGCGGGCTGTAACGGCAAAAAAAGCCTCAGCTAAAAAAGTGTATATTTTTCAACTGACGCAGCTGCGCCTAATGAACTCCCATTGCGGGTTGCCACTGCCCCACATCCATGCTGAAACTCTACACCTATCCACTGTCACTTGCACATCCATATCCATATCCTATAACCACACCAACACCAACACTTTTCCCCATCAGCCGCATAGTTTTAGCCGTTTTCGACTCTTTTTATACCCTTAACCCATTGAAAATGGGTAAAAAGGGTATAATGGTTTTGTGCAAAAGTATGTAACAGGGAGAAGGAAGCATCTCCGACCCCATAAAGTATATATATTCTTGATCAGCATCAACAGCCGAGTCGATATAGCCATGTCCGTCTGTCCGTCTGTCCGTCCGTATGTATGAACGCGTCGATCTCAGAGACTATAAGAGCTAGAGACTCCAGATTTGGTACATAAGCTCGCCTAATCCCTAGGCAGTGCACGTTTGTTTTAAATTTTCGATAACTTTTCCCGTTTCCGATATACACATGTAATCGATAACAACAAAATCTTGAATTTGGAAAACTTTTTGATACATTTTGAAAGATTAGACTAAATAATGACAATCTGTGAAAATTTTATTGAAATCGGTTGAGAAAGACTGGAGATATGGAGTATTGAAATTAAGAAAGTATGCACTATACATACACACACTCACACATACTTGCAAGCACTGACTGTATGCGTAAAGTATCGGGTTAGGGGTATAGTCTAGTCGGGATTTCTCGACTAGAGCCTTCTTACTTGTTATACTCTGAACCCATTGAAAATGGGTAAAAGGGTATAATGGTTTTGTGCAAAAGTATGAAACAGGCAGAAGGAAGCATCTCCGACCCCACAAAGTATATATATTCTTGATCAGCATCAACAGCCGAGTCGATATAGCCACGATCTCAGAGACTATACTAGCAAGAGACTCCGGATTTGGAACATTAGCTCGTCTAATCCCTAGGCAGTGCACGTTTGTTTGAAATTTTCGATAACTCTTTCCGTTTCTGATATACACATGTGATCGATAACAACAAAATCTGGTATTTGGAAAACTTTTTGATACATTTTGAAAGATTAGACTAAATAATGACAATCTGTGAAAATTGTATTGAAATCGGTTGAGAAACACTGGAGATATGGAGTATTGAAGTTAAGAAAGTATGCACATACACACTGACTGTATGCGTAAAGTATAGGGTTCAGGGTATAGTCTAGTCGGGATTTCTCGACTAGAGCCTTCTTACTTTTTTTTGCGTGTGTTTGTGTGTGTGCGGGCAGCAAGTTGTTAGTGCCGTGACTTAATTAGATGTTTTGACAGCTGAGCGAACCGAAATTGAGCTCGTTAGTGGCTTACTACTTAAAATGTATAAACTGGATATGAGGTTACAATGACAACTGATTCGAGCCAGGTTAGTATGATTTACAAAACTGACGATTCGAATACGTTTCAGATAAACCAAAGTGAATATGATATAATTAATCTAGTATAAATGCATTGTTGATTATTTTTGGACATTTTGTTTGATATTTTTGAATAAAAATTATGTAAATAGTTCAAACAAATTCTGGGAAGACATTTCTTCCAGAGAAAATTATATTTTTAAACTTTTAATGTATGTACAATTATAATTATATATATATTCACTTACTGCTCGAAATATACAACAAAACTCCATAGTTTTCAAAGTATCCGATCATGTGATGAAATTTATGGAAATGAAGAGAAATTTACATATCCAGACACAATATGAATACATTTTTCCACCAATTATGTAGGAATATATTTATTGCAACAAAAAAAAACAAGTAAGTCGAGAAATCCTGACTAGACGATACCCTGAACCCTATACTTAACGCGTACATTCAGGGCAAGTCAATGTAAGCTTACTCTGCGTATACTTAACTTCATTTCAATGCTCCATATCTCCGGTGTTTCTTAAGATTTTCATAAAAATTTCACAGAGTGTCATTATTTCGTCTAATGTTTCAAACTGCATATTAAAGTTTTCAAATTCAAGATTTTGTTGGTATCGACCACATGTGTATATCGGAAACGGGAAGAGTTATCGAAAATTTGAAACAAACTTGTACTGCCTGCTAGCTTATGTTTAAAATCGACGCATAAGGACTTATGGACATGGCTATATCGACTCCATTGTTTATGCTGATCAAGAATATATATACTTCATGGGGTCGGAGATGCTTCCTTCTGTCTGTTACATACTTTTGCACTAAATCATTATACCCTTTTTACACATTTTCATTGGGTTCAGGGTATAAAAACGAAAAGTCCGATTAAGTAAATATGGAATGGCGAAATGTTTACAACTTATACGCCAAGGTATGAATTTTTGTGGTTGTTTGAGCCCACACGTGCTGTAAACTTTTATTTCCACAACACTTTCAAAGCGAAAGTTAATCCCATCCGGGGAAAAAAGGTGTATAAAAAAGTGCACAAAAGTATTTTGGATACTTTTATAACAAAACGTATTATTATTGGATATATTTACAGTGAACGAATGCTATTTGCCATGCCAAAATATAAAACGAATTGTGCAAAAAATGGCAAACTCAAATGCTGGACACGTGTAAAAGTTCAGTTTTTAAACACTTGTACACGAATTCTTATTTCGATTTGAGAAACGTTTTTGTGTGCTCTTTGTTTTATGAATCACAGCAAAAGTCTCCCATATATGTGTGTTCAGAGTGTGGAGAAGAAGTCCTTGGAGCGCTGGAAAACTTTTTAGTTGCTATATCGGCCACGTTTACTGTCAATAAAACTTTGGTTGAGCTCGCAAAATGAAAACACCATAGATTATTTCAAACAAAAAATAGCGAAGAAAGAGAGAGAGAGAGAGAGAGAGAGAGAGAAAATACAACACACAGACTATACTAAAACATGCAAATGCAATGAAATTACAAGTTACGTATACGCCGCATGTTGCAGAGGCAGTTGTGGGTGATGCAGCCTCGCCACATCACACAAAAGGATTATGCAAAATTATGCAAAAATTGTGTAAAAGAAGGCAAAATCCACGCGCATTAAATTCAAGTGCTTAAATTCAAGTGCTTTCTATAAACTCAAATCGTGACTCTTGTGCTAATGATGAACATGAACCTTAAGTCCATTGCAACATTGTCTATGACGAGGTTCTTACGTAAGACACTTAAATACATGACACAGCAGCTAAGGCATTAAAGTCTGCTTTTGATTAGTGTACAAAATTGAGTTGGAAATCGTTTGCATCTGATGAAATTTATTGCAATTACATAGTACTTCATAAGCCGAAAACAACAGCATTCGTTTGATTTGTCAACAACTTAACGAATTCATCGTATGAGTCAGCTTCAATGTGTGTGTGTGTGTGTGTGTGTGAGCGGATGCCACACTAAAAGCGCACTCAGCTCAAAGACAACGAACGGAAATCTTCGAATAAGGCAAAGCGAAAAATGCAACAAAGCCTTGAGCTGTACGTGCCATGAGCCAACAAAATGGCGGCGCAGACGAATCAGCTGCAGTAATGGCCGACAATGACCCAGAAGGACGGAGGGGGGACGGAGGTCACGAAAAACCGCAGCCAGACGGTGGTCGCTCTTTAGCTCCGGGTCGGGCTCGGTCTCGGTCTCGGTCTCGAGCTCCGTTGTGAGTTTGGGCATCATTTATACTGAATGGTTTTGGATTTGGATTTTGGATTTTCGCACAAGATAATGTGCAGCACATCGAGTATGGACTAGGTTCTAAAGTGTTGCATGTGAGTGGTTGGTTGGGGGGGTTGGTGGTGGTGGTGGTGGGAAGCCGGGCTAAGCAGCTCCAATGCAACGGAAATAGTTTTGTGTGAGATTTATTACCACTCTGGAGAGTCATAAAACGGAAATTGTACACAAAATCCTTTCGGATGCTCGTTTAAGTTGCACCCAAAAAACCCCCCTCTGCCACATCTATCTCTCCATGTATCGCTGTCTCTGTCGCACTTGCTTAGACTCTTATGTTTAGATTTTTATGTGTTGTGTCATTTCTGTTTACTCTGCTGCTGCTGCTGCTGCTGCTGTTTGCTTGTCCCAATGTTTATGTAAGTCATCGCTTCGTTTACGATGCCCAGCGCCAGTTCGGCCAGTTTCCTTACAGTTTCACCCCGTTTCTGTCTCTCTCTCTCTCTCTCTCTGTCTCTGGCATATCCTATTTTGAAATTATATTTTGTGCAAATGTCTCATCGGTTGCTCGTTGGGCTGCTTCTGCTAACTAAAAACTCTTTGCTTTGCAATTTCACTTTATTTATATTATTTGCCACATTGCAAAATGTCTTTGACTGGGTCAAGCAAACTGCATGCCACATATTTACTTTCATTTAGTACAGTCTATACCTATATAGTGCACAATTAACAGCAGTAGTTGTTGGCATCACCTGCACTAATTAAGTGAGGGAAACAAGTTTTAGTTCAGCCCAATGGGAAATAAATGAGTTAAAGTCAATTTGCTCATCCGTCAGTCATTCAATATCGTAAAACGAGACAAGAAGAGAGAGAAAGAGAGAGAGAGAGCGAGTTTATTAAAATTGTGCAAGCAAGGCAAAACCTTAAAATCGAAAATGCCAAAATGATATTTTCATTCATTTCAATTCCAAATCAGTACCCAAACCCAAGCAGCTTCTAATAATTTGGCTGCAAACCAAATATTTTTCCTGCCCTTCTGCTCGACTTTCGGTCTCCCTGACTGTCTCTTTCTATCTGTCCCTCTCTGTCTGCGAAGTCATTGCCTTTCTGATGACAAGCCAGAGATATCGGTTGGTCGAGTAGCCAGCAAGTTAAACAAGGAAAACGATTTGCTTTGCCCATTACCATAGATCTAACGGTGTACCGAAGTGGAACTAGCTCTAAGCAGACAAACTCTCACAACTAGTCGCGTTCCTTTGTCATCTTACGTAAACAACAACAACAACTACAGCATAACAACTACCTTGGGAATTGCAAACAAGTAGGTTTGTCAGGTGGGTGGGCTAGTGAGACGGCGGGATGGGGGGTGAGGCACACTCCTCTAACTACATGCTCGTTTTAGTGCTAACATTCCTTAGCTTGGTCATTTCCATTTCCTTGGCTGACAAATTTTTGGCAAGAGATTTTCTGCTTATTTTGCCACAAAAGAAAACGCAGCGATATTAGAGATGAACAAAATGTGCAAAACACAAAAAAACGCTTTTGGGTTACAATCTTACTGTTATGAAAAAAAATTTAAGTTTTTTTGGTATTTTTATATGAAGCTAGCGTAATAAAGCTTTTTGTAGTTTACTTCAAGCTAAAAACATAGAGAAATATAACAGTTGAAGATTCATTTTACTTTCTCCTAGTTTCTGACCTGTTCTAACATTTTACTAATCTTCTTAAACAATTGAAAAATCTATTCAAATTCAAATAGTAATAAAAGCTTTTAAATCAAATCTTAATCTTTATGCTTTTTGCAGCTGCTTTAACATTTTCTTTTTTGTTTCTTATGCACCTTCTAAAATGTTTGTTAATCTGTAATTTGTCAGCTAAACTTGTTTCTTTTAATAGACTTGGCCAGGACTTAGCTCAACACTAGCCAGCTTCGCAGCGTGGCAGGACACTGCAGGCAGGCAGGCAGCAAAGCAGCTCCGCAGGATAATCATTTTTTCATAAAGTCATTATTGTTGTGGTTGCAGTCTAAGCCCTAACTATGTATATGTACTATATACCGTTCGTTCTTTCGTGTTGTTTGTTCTTGTGCAACTGCTACGAATTGTTCTCAAGTGTTTGTCGTCGAGTGTGGCGACAAGACAAAATTATATTGCTGATGGCCGAGACAGCCGCAAGCAAGCAAGCAGGCAGGAGGATGTTGAAGGAAAAACCAGAAAACAAGAAAACAATTTTCATTTCAGACATTTGCTTTTCGAGTAAACACTTTGTGAAATGTGAAATGGCGTTCAAAGCAAATGATGAAACATATCTAACCAGCATCCTGCCCTTTATCGTTCAGCTGTGATTTCTTGAGTGCTTTGTCCTTTACGAGCGTCTGCAATTAACTGAGCCATATATATATCTAAGGCCCGTCATGCTAAGCCAAGAGGCTGACTTAAAGGCTTAGTTGAGACGCATTCAAGCTAATTGATCGAGTTGGCTTAAACAGCCATATCTGGCCATAACACATTTCAGCCAATTAAACAAGGCGAGAGCGAGAGAGAGAGAGTGTGTTCTAATTTTTGCAAAAGACATTCGAACTAAATATTCATTTTGACTCATTTGCCCCAGTCGAATTCTAAATAGGGTCAATTGCAATAATATCATTAGCAAAATTAAACACAACCAACGACGACGGCGACAACGATGACGGCTCTCAAAGTTTTTAACGTGTTCTGAGAGAGAGGTTGGAGCCGTAGCCAAGTCAAGCGTATTATGCCTAATTGGGCGCTGCCAGCATCACGAAAGGAAGCCTCCTTACCAACCATCCCCCATCCCACCCACTCAACGACAGCTCGAGAACGGCACCCAGCTGTAGCTGTCGCCATCCGGTAGAGAGCTTCTTTGCCGCGCCGCTTTGCACGTTTTGTCTACGCGAGTAATTAACTTTAATTGCGGCCATTAAAATAAATTGGCAGATACCTTTAAATATTGTTATTGTTGCATACTTAGAGGCGCAGCGAACGTGGCGCCAACTGAAGAGCCCATCTCAATGTCCATTGTATGAGGGCGTTGGCGCTCCTGAAGCTGACCTGCCCAGTAATGTTTTAAATACTATGCAAGACAAAAAAACAACAACAACTTAAAACTAAAAATAGCAAAAATATTCAAAATTAAATTCCGTTTGCATTTTGAAACACTTGATGCAGTCTAATGCTGCTGGTCAGGGACTCAAGTGAAAAGAAGTAACAAGCCTCTAGTCGAGAAATCCCGACTAGACTGTTCCCTGAACCCCATACTTTAAGCGCACAGTCAGTGCTTGCAAGTATGTGTGTGTGTACGTACTTGACTTAATTTCAATGTTCCATATCTCCGGTGTTTCTCAACGGATTTCAATAGAAATTTCATAGTTTGTTATTATTTCGTCTAATGTTTCAAACTACATCATCAAGTTTTCCAAATTCAAGATTTTATTGTTATCGATCACATGTGTATATCGGAAACGGGACTAGTTATCGAAAATTGTAAACAAACTTGTACTGCCTAGGGAACTCGGCGAGCTTATGTTCCAAATCTGGAGTCTCTAGTTCTCATAGTATCTGAGATCGTGGCTATATCGACTCGGCAGTTGATGCTGATACAGAATATATATACTTTATGGGGTCGGAGATGCTTCCTTCTGCCTGTTACATACATTTGCACAAAGCCATTATACCCTTTTTACACATTTTCAATGGGTTCAGGCTATAAAAATGTTCACCAGAACTTTGGCTTATATAATTATAAATATCTAACAACTTATAAATCCTTAAAGCTGACTTAATGCAAAGTATAAACGATTGCATTCAAGTGTCATTTGCAATTGCAGTTGATATCATTGAGCAGCTTTTTGCTTTGCTTGTCAAACATTTCGCTGTTGCATTCCAGTTAAAGCACGACACGTTTGTTTCTTAAGCTGTTGCTGTCCTGCCTACAAAGTGTAGTTGAGCCGAAGGCAAATTGAAAGCGGAAAACTTCTTGAATGTTTCTGGGGGAAAAAGAGGCATAAAAACTAAAATGTTTGGCCTACGGCAATAAATGTCAAACAAAGTTTTCTGTGTACTTTTTTTTCAATTAGAAAAATTCTTCAAAAAATTGTACAGCTGAAAAGATAATGATATAAAACAAAAGCAAGAAAGAGATAGAAATGGGTGCGCTAAATCAACTGGAAAAACAAAATGGATAATCCGTCAGACAAAGCAGCGATAGAATGCAGTCTGACAAGCCAGTGACGTCAAGGACTTGCAGCAGGTAAGAATATATATGTATGTGTCTATGTATGTATATTTGTAAAAAAAAGTCAACTAACGGGTAATAATGCAAAGAAAGAGAAAGAAAAGGAGAGGAATAGTCGGTGAAGGGTTTGTTTGTCAAGCAACAAACTAATGTGACTCGGACGCAGCAATATTGATAGCGGCAATCAGGCCGCAACCCGCTCAGGAGACAAATACGTATACGTATACGCAATATTCGAGCCTGTGTGCGTGTGCGTGTGTGTGCTTGCACGTTTGTTAACTTCCGTTTCCGCTTTTAGTTGCGAAGTGAATTTGCCGCAGGCGGTAACTTAATATTTACTTTGTTGCTCGCTGTTTACATATAAAAAACATATAATATATATTTGACTGCCCTTTGCCGCCGCCTCTATCAATATCGAACCCCGAAAAAAAAAGCCAGAAACTTTTTCAGCACGTTTCCGCCGACCGTCTATCAAAGTTTGCGGCTCTTGACCACGCAAACTACTCTTGGTGCTTGTCCTTGTCGTCCTTCTCCAAATGTTTTCGTTGATGAAAAAACTTTGCCTGCCTTCAACACTTCTAAACTTTTGTATAGTTTCTCTGCTCGCTCTCTCACTCTCAACCTCTCTCCCTCTCTCTCTCTCTCCCTCTCTCTCTCTCTCTCTCGCTATCTCGCTGTCATCCTCTTTGGCTTTTGTGTTTATCTACATTTATCTACATGTCAGTATAACAGAGGGCTCGTCTCTGGCCAGGACTCATTTTATCATTGAGTGTTAATTGTTTCCGTTTGCATCACAAAACACACACACACACATATCGATAGGGCATTAATGGACAGCACCGACTTACCGACCTAGACAACTCAGCTAAAATCACTCATACGCCGTGTGCTCGCTTTTGGCGCCACCAATAAACTGAAGATGAACTTCCGTTGCCAGGCAACAGCAACTATGAATGCTTTGCTTTTGTGTGTGTCAGAATTGCCAGGGCTGCAGCACAGCCAGACAGTTGCCAGCCCTCGAAAAAACAAAGACAAAGACACTAAGCGTAAGCCAAGAGACACAAATGTATGTATGTTTGTTTGTTTGTTTGTGTAGCGTTAGATACTCGAAACTATGCGCAGAGAAATTGAGAGAGACACTAATTGCTTTTCTTTGCAACCAACTCTTTTTCTTTTCTAATTACTTTATGCATGTCTATTAGTATGTGTGTGTGTGTGTTTCTAAGTCAGACTGCTGGCGACTGACGACACACATACACACAAACACACACAGAAACACACACATATTTGGCTAAGTAGGAAAATGATAGTTTGAATGCTCTACTTCAGCCAACGATGTCGACAGCAAAGGAACAGGACGATAAGGACATTTGCAAAAGGACCCATTTAAAGCACATAATTCGGTTTTGATTATGTTTTGGTCTTAGCTGCTGTTCCACCCCCCCTTACCCCAACTAGCCCCCATCGGCCCGCCCCCTTTTGGGTTGCTATCGCTGCAGTCGTTGCCATTTCTAAAGTTAGCAACTTCATTATGGCTAAAACCCAAATGTGTTGATATTGCGGCTGATGTAGTCGCCGCCCCCACCACCCCCCTCGCTCACTCTCTCTGTGGTTGTGGCTAAATGAGTGGCTTTCAATGGCTTTCGCATTTCATGTACGCGCAAATAAGAGCACTCGCGATTATTTGCGGCTTAAGCCATGTTTGCTGCGACCAGACAAATTGTGGCCCGATTAGATGATTTCGAATATGTTCACGAGAGCCATTTGAGATTTTAATCTGTCTCAAATGGAATTTCAAAAAATTGTTGTAGTGTTAGTTAAGTTTTAGAAACGTATTTCTGACTACTTTCATAAATTCCTTTCAAGTTTGTAAGCAAAACTTGAGATAAGATAAAACTTTCTATAAGTATGGATCAGAGTTAACCTAACTAAAGGGCTTAATGCACACCTAAGCTACATAGTTCGTTAATATATAAACATATACTTAAAATTTGATTGTAAACATTCTTCAGTTAAAACACCTGCAAGTGTATTTGAACTTCGTCGCAGCAGAAATAAATTATGTTTCTCATTCTTTTGTTTTTGTGGCTAGAAATTAATCCGCGCTGTTCTTATCACCTGAGACCTGTTTAGCTCCTTAGAGCTTGCCACATAATTTAAGCTGTTTATGTCGAGGTTTTTTGCTATAAATTATGTACTAAAAGCCGCGCCAACAATTCAGCACATCGTTTCTAAGTATCCCAAGACCCAAAACGGAAGTGCGTAAAAGTCAAAACTGAAAATCAGTAAGCAGAAAGAAGGAATGATGCTAAAAACCGACAGGAAAAAGAACATAACAAAAAGGGTTAGGCGCACGAGTTGCTACAAATTTGTCAAAAAAAATTCAACTTGAGCTAAAAGTTGCGCAACAACAACAACGCAAAAAGGAATCAGGGGGCGAGCCTGTCATGTGTCCCCAAGATGACGCAATGACGCTTGGGGAAGACCACACAGTCGCCTCGGGAATAGACTTCGTTGGTTAGAGTACTCACCAAAAAAGAAACAAGTAGGAAGGCTCTAGTCAAGAAATCCCGACTAGACTATACCCTGAACCCTATACTTTACGCATACAGTCAGTGCTTGCACGTATGTGTGAGTGTGTGTATGTATACGCGTATAGTGCATACTTTCTTAGCTTCAATGTTCCATATCTCCAATGTTTCTCAACCGATTTCAATAATATTTTCACAGATTGTCATTATTTAGTCTACTCTTTCAAACTGCATCAAAAAGTTTTCCAAATTCAAGATTTAGTTGTTATCGATCACATGTGTATATCGGAAACGGGAAGAGTTATCGAAAATTTAAAACAAACTTCTACTGCGCGGGGATTAGGCGAGCTTATGTTCCAAATCTGGAGTCTCTAGCTCTTATAGTCTCTGAGATCGACGCTATATCGACTTGGCTGTTGATGCTGATCAAGAATATATATACTTTATGGGGTCGCAGACGCTTCCTTCTGCCTTTTACATACTTTTGCACCAAACCATTATACCCTTTTTACCCATTTTCAATGGGTTCAGGGTATAAAAAGGGTACGCGGTAATAATCAGCGGCCAGCGAGACTTTAAATATTTTATGCTACTCGAATTGGCGACCAAAAAGAAATTCCCAAAAGTTGAGGGAGTTGAGGCTGTCAGGGCTGACAACAACAACAGCAGTGACCAATTAGATGGGGTGGGCGGGGGGTAGAGAGTGTGCTAGCTAGCTGGCTGGCAACTTGAGCCACTTTGATTTTTGCTCAAGCGTAATTACAAGTTAAATGAGGCCAGCAGCGGCGTGGGCAACGTAAGGTCCAGGATACGATGACTGGGAGAAACGAGCGTCCGCCAAAAACAGTGTCATCATGCGGAAGGATACTGGGCTGCGGCTGCGACAGCGACTGGCAATGAAACGGAAGGAAGCAACGACAAACACGGGGTACGGGAGGGGGGGAACGGACGCAAAGCGTGTGCATGGATGATGTACAGGCAGCGATTGCAGGACATGGAGAGAAGGGAGTGAGAAGGGGGTGCAGGCCATGCAAAAAAGCACTGGTAATGAATAAGCTGAGCCCAATGGCTCGTTCTGGCCAGAACAGCGGAGAACAGGCCAGAACAGGCCAGAACAGACCAGACCAGACTGTCCTGGGCTGAGAATGAAAAATTGCGCCGTGCGACATGAAACGTCGTGGTCGCGGTCTCAAGCTTGTTTGAGTTTGGCAGGCAGTAGCAACCGCATGGCAACATTGTTTGCTCGAGAGATCGTAGAGGAACGACTGGAACGCAGCAGATTGCATAAAAAGCGACAACGATGTGAAAATACAGCAAAACAAAAGAATAACGAAGCAACGCACACCAACAATAACAAGCAAAACAAACCGCAGTAGTGTAGCTGCCTTAAAGTGGATGGAATGTAACAATGATGACAAGAAAACTGATGATGAGAATGCACGATGAACAGTCTCGCTCTAGCACTATCCTGCCTGGATAAGGACATAAAATTTGAGTTCTGTTTCACAGGAAACATCAGCTGCTGCTGTTTGCTCAAGTCCAAGCTGCATTAACTTCAACTCTGCGAGTTGTTGTAGTGCGACCAGGCATCATCATCAGTGAGAAAGTTCATTTTGCAGTAATTAACAAATTGTAAAACGTAAGCGGGGTAAAGTCCGCCCGGCTGTCAGTTTTAGTTACCCGATAGCCAGTAGTTATAGTTGTTGTTGTTATAAGTAGTATATTTCTCTCTCTCCCTCTCTGGTCAGAAGTTTTGTTTGAGCAAAGGAAAGAATTATAGATGCTGATGCCTGATGGTCGGCATACTGGCACAGCGCAAGTTTCTACTGCCAGGATGATAGTCACTTTGGCAAAGTTCGCTTGGTTATTAATATTTTATTCCATTACACTTTGAGCGAGGGTGGCGGCGGCGGGAGGAAAGACAGATAGAGCTCAACTATTGTCAGCAGCACTTGTTGGCGCAAAGAATGTCATAAAAAATAAACTACACAAAATTGAATAGAAAAACTGCCAAACAAAGCAGAACTGATGATTAAACTTAAGAAAGTAATACAAGCAAGGCAAATGCAAATAATGATTATACTCTGATTCACAATAATGACCAAGCGATGGCACTTATAAAAAAAAAATATCATTTGCTTAATTTGTCATCTCAAAGTGAGGAATTTTCATTTCTGATTCGTTTTTTCTTTCATCAAGTTATTACAATAAAGTTATACTTGCCTTGGGAGAGCTTATTCAAAAGTGAGTTGAAGACAAACTGAATAAATTATTTGTGGTTTTATTTAAGTTCTAAAAGTACACATCATATATATATATATACCCTATATTTTATTAGTTCACTGTGCTTATAATACTTTATTTTACTTACAACTTACTCAACATTTACAATCTAAAACTAATAGTATATCTAGGCCTAACAAAATTCTCAAAATGTCTTCGTCCTACCTCCTTTTCCCCGTTTTGCGCACAGCTTTTGTAAACTTAGCGCTGCAAGTGTTGTCAAAGTGTCAACAAGTTTTTACCACCTCAAGACCCACATAATTAAGCGACGGGCTGCAAGTGCAAAGCTGACGCTTAATGCCAAAAATTATCACGCAACGAAATTCTTAATGACAGACACCGACAGCTCTTAAAGTTCTAACACACACACACTCGCACAACTGCCACCTCCTTTTTTATGTATGCATACAACATGTGACATCGGCTGCGACAATGCCGCAAAAGCCATGTCAACAAAAGCTGCAGCAAACACTTCTCGCTCCTCTTTTCATCTGATGATGTTCTCGCACAGATTCACTCCTGACTGACTGGCAATCAAAATTGGCGCTTCTAGTAGTATTCGAAGGGGGTAGGCAATTGCTGATTGGCGGTGAGGCAGTTGGCCCCGAACTGTTTAGGCACAGTGCCGTTCATAAACTGTACATGCCTCAGCCTGTGGCAGACACTGACGGTTGGCTCTTTGCATTATGGCTTTAATTTTGAATGGCTGTCAGCAGCATCGGCTTGTGTGTGTGTGGGTGTGCGTGGGTGTGCGTGTGCGTGTCTAAGTAAAGTTTGAGCCAGGTTGCAGCTACCCGCAACACCCCTCACACACAAACATTAGTACTTAAACACACAGTAAGAGTGTCAGACAAATATCATAATAAAACCCACAAGCCACAGAATTGTAACTTACACCGAAACTACTGCAAGGGGCCCTTCAGAATTCTTGTGGCCAAGTTTAAGTGTCATTTTGGAGTGTTTCATTAACTCGCAACAATGCAAAATGATTTGAATTCCAACATTGTGAGTTATAATTGGAATAACTCCAAAATTCCATAACTATAACGAGCAATTTCATCTGCCGTTTGATTACTTTTACACATTTAATCAGTCTTGCAAGGTAAATGCAATCTATTTAGAAGTATCTTAAACCTTCTGTGAAGTATCTTGTTCCATATTGCACGTTAAAGTATTTCTTAGAATATTTTCATATAAGTTTTTATAACTAAATCATCTTACTTTAGCTTATTTCTCAGTTATATTGCTTCTTGCTTCGGCATATGTCGCTACACTGTGCAAAATGATTTGAATTCCAACATTGTGAGTTATAATTGAAATAACTCCAAAATTCCATAACTATAACGAGCAATTTCATCTGCTGTTTGATTACTTTTACACATTTAATCAGTCTTGCAAGGTAAATGCAATCTATTTAGAACTATCTTGAACCTTCTGTGAAGTACCTTGTTCAATATTGCACGTTAAAGTAATTTTTAGAATATTTTCAAAACTAAATCATCTTACTTTAACTTATTTGTCAGTTATATTGCTGCTTGCTTCGGCATATGTCGCTACACTGTGCACAATATTGTAGCATATTCAAGCACAACATAAATTTGCATGGCTCGTCACTTCAAAGCTTTTAAGTTGCTTTGCCTCGCTGCATAAACTGCTGTAAGCATTTGCCCAGCATCGCATTCCCCTACTTCTTCTCACCCTTCTCCATTCCAACCCTTGCCGACTTTCCAACTTCAACTACATCTCAATGCGCAAATTTTATTGTTTTATAGTGTCATCTGTATATATCTATGTATGCGTAAAGGCATTCTGTGTGTGTGTGTGTGTGGGGGTGTGTGTGTGGGGGGGGCGTTTGAGTGGAGGCGTGCCACATCCGCTAAGTTTGCAGCTGATGCACAATTCAGAGCGCAAAACTAAATTTTCAAAATCCAACTTGATATGGGGTACAAAATGTGCTAAGGGAGGACAAAGCAAAAGATTTCTGCTTCAATCGGCAATAGTGTGAAAAGTGAAGCAGAGTTGCAACTAGTTACAATCGATAACTAATAGATCAGTTTTAAATACATAAACTTTTAGAACAATATGGCATCTTAGTTAAACTCAAAAGATCTCATTAATCAAAACAACCATCGCCATTTTCAATAATGCAGGCAAACAAACGTTTTGCAGTCAACTGGAATGAGGGCCAAGAAGCTGGCTTAAAAGGCCGATAACACATTTGGCAAGAAAGAAATGGTTGCCGTGGCAGAGACTGCTTTTGGCAGTTGTTCAAATGCGCCAGCGAAATGCCCGCAGCAGCAGCAGCAGAAGAAGAAGAAGAAGCAGCAGCAGCAACGTGGCTAAAACTAGTTAATCGACAAATAAAATTCGCATAGAAGACATGGCCAAATGGCAAATAGAAAATAAAGGGCAAAAGTAAATGCAGCAGAAAATCAAATGATTTCAAATTGTTCGTTTTTAGTCTGTTTTCTTTTTTTTTATACCCTGAACCCATTGAAAATGGGTAAAAAGGGTATAATGGTTTTGCGCAAAAGTATGTAACAGGCAGGAGGAAGCATCTCCGAACCAAGAAAGTATATATATTCTTGATCAGCATCAACATCCGAGTCGATATAGCTATGTCCATCAAAAATTGAATAAGAGACTTCAGATTTGGAACATAAGCTCGCCTAATCCCTAGGCAGTACAAGTTTCTTTCAAATTTTCGATAACTCTTCCCGTTTCCGATATACACATGTGATCGATAACAACAAAATCTTGAATTTAGAAAACTTTAAGATGCAGTTTGAAACATTAGACGAAATAATGACAATCTGTGAAATTATTATTAAAATCGGTTCAGAAACACCGAAGATATGGAACATTGAACTTAAGTTAAGTATACGCAGTATAAGCGTACAGTATAAGCTTACATACATACACACATACTTGCAAGCACTAAGTATAGGGTCCAGGGTATCGTTCTGTCGGGATTTCTCGACTTCTTACTTGCTTTGTTATTGTGTTTTTCTTAGCCATTGCGTTTGGCAACTGATTTGCACTTGCTTATCGGTCTGGCACGAGTCATGTGCCCTAAAATATGGCTTGGTCCACGCCTCCAAGCCCCGTTGTTGTTGGCGTAGCCAACTGCAGTGGCAGTGATAGAGATTGACGGCGTTGTAAATTATCTGATTTTGTCACTTCGGAAATTGGCAAAAATGTTTGCAACAGTTCGGGCCAAACAGTTTAGACTACACAAACTTCTTAAACTTCAAGGATAAAGAGACATTTAAACTTCTTTATTGAGTATTTAAACAAATAAATAAATACATTATTTATTATTTGCAATTTTACTAGCTGAAATCCTGCAATTTGTGCACACAGCCATCAAATTGTTGAAATAATAATATTTCCATTATTCTGCATAAGTTTGTCCAAAAAGAGAGGAGGAAAAGTTTCACTTGCGGTCAGGACATGCATTAAATATTTAAAAGTCTTGTAGCAATAAAAATAGAAAAGAAGACAAACCCCAACCAAAAACCAAAACCGCAAAAAAACTAAAAGCAAGGACAATGACAATAACAATGCTGCTCCTGCTGTTTCTGCTCTCTGGCAACAAGGTTTACCCAATGGGGAATGAGAACTAACGTATGTTTCTGACTCGATGTTGTTGTTGTTACTGTTGTTGTTGTTGTTGGTGTGGCCAAGTCGTCGAGTGTTGCTGCCAAAGTGCAAATAGAACAACAACAATAACAATTGAAAAGAATTTAAATTTGCATTTTGCACAAAGATGGGCAAGGACGAGAACTCCCATATCCTGGGCTGGAACTTGGAACACGTCGACTGGCAGGCATCATTAAAGCGAGGTGCGATTCGGTCCAATCGGGGTCCAGTTTGGTCCGCATCATTGCGGTCCAGTGCTGTTTTAGACTACTATTCCCAAAATTTTTGGTGTTTTTTTTTTTCGTTCGTTCGTATCACTTTTTTTATCGCCATTTAAATGTAAATTGTTGCTGAATGCCAGGCGGAATGGGTCGCTGAGGGGATGTGAAGAGGATGTGCTCGCAGTTTATGCGAGTGCGACGACTTCCGACCGCAATTGAATTTTTTAAAAGCGCTGAGCGTTGATAACCAAAACAATAAAAATGGGAACAGCAGACGCCACACACACACACACACACACACACAGGAGTGGCAACAACAAGCACCAAAAAAAAAGAAACGAAATGTAACGTAACAAATGTTTTAAAACCGCTTAAATATTCAACAAGCCAGAGATTGGAAGCGGGTACGAACAAAAAAAAAATATATATTTATATACGACACAAAAGGGCACAAAGCCCATATCGGCCTATAGCTAAATATATGTGCCCTACCAACCAAATATTTAAAATGCTGCTCTCCATGTGTGTTTGTTTGTCATTGGCAGCAGGGAGAAAGAGAGGAGCGCAAGGAAGCTGCAAAATAAAAGGAATAAATACAAACTGCCTGCATCATCATGGACCATCGTTAAATTTGATATCAGTTAACACAAATTTGTTAAAATTAACAATAAAACGTGACCAGGCAAATAATTTTTCGTTTGCACGCAACAAAAAATATATTTTTAATGCAAATAAACTTGCCTCGCTGTTAAACTAGTTTATGAGTCTACAAAATATTCACTTTAATAAAACTAAATAATTTATTGTAAGTGCTACGAATTGAAAACAAGTAAGAAGGCTCTACTCCAGAAATCCCGACTAGACTATGCCCTGAACCCTATACTATACAGTCACTTAATTTCAATATCCATATCTCCAGTGTTTCTCAACCGAATTCAATAAAAATTAAACACATTGTCGTTATTTCGTCTAATGTTTCAAACTGCATCACAAAGTTTTCCAAATTCAAGATTTTGTTGTTATCGATCACATGTGTATATCGGAAACGGGAAGAGTTATCGAAAATTTAAAACAAAGTTGTACTGCCTAGGGATTAAGCGAGCTTATGTACTAAATCTGTTGTCTCTAGCTCTTATAGTCTCTGAGATCGACGCTATATCGACTCGGCTGTTGATGCTGATCAAGAATATATATACTTTATGGGGTCGGAGATGCTTCCTTCTGCCTGTTCCATACTTTTGCACATACTTTTGCATTAAACCATTTTCAGTTTCGGGGTATAAAAATAGTATATAGCCAACAATTAACCACCACTGCATAATTCAAAGGATTAAATCACTTTGTTCTGCAGCTTTTTCATAATCGCCTTTAAAGTACCTCAATTCACGTGCTCCTGTAACTATTTACAGGTGTTTGCAGCTTATTGTTTTGTACCTTAAAGAATAAAGGGCAATTTGTGTGTCTATAGAAAATATGGTTAAATTAAATTGGATTTCAATTTTAATGCATTAAAGGCTGAATACCAAAAACTATAATCGAATTACAAATCTGAGCCAGCAAAAAATAAAAAAAAAATTAAATTTGTTTGAAAATGAATTATAATGAACAATAATTATGAATAAAAGCTTAAAACAAAACAAATCACATAAATTCTGTTTATGACTTGTAAAATGATCTCAAATGGTTTTCCAAAAACAAATCTAGCCAAAAAGTATCCGACTAAATAATGAACTGTTGCAAGTGTTGAAAAACTTTTGGCTTGAAATACTGTTTTTTTTTTGTTATTTAAAGATGTAAAAAGTGAAATAAAAGTAAACATTTTATTTTTATAACTTAAGTTAATGCATTAGTTTAATTACTTTCGAATATGGGGACAACTCTTAGGCACACTGTTATTTATTTAATAGTTCGAGGATGTAAATACTAATGCACCGCTGTAGTGTGTGCATGCCCGGACATAATATAGGTTTTATGTGGCTTTAATTTAATGCGCCGTAAATAATAAATTGCGTTTGGTCGACAGGGTCTATTGTTTATTTTCACCATGGATAACATTAAAAATATGCTAATTTTAATTCATATTATTTTTCGGTTATTTATTCATTTATAATTGGAAAGCAAATGCGCGAAACTACATGACATTAGAACTAGTATTGAACTTTAATAAAGTTGTGCGACAAATTAATTAATTACTTCAACTAAAAGTAGTTTTTATTTCATACGCCATGTTGTACTCATTTTAATAACTACTATGTGTAACAACTCGTATTTGTAGCTGTGAAGAAATTGAAGTATGAAGTATGAAGTTATTTATCTGCATTGGTATTAGCCAAGCTGTCAGCGTATTTTGATGCCATTTAACAATGGTCAACACGTAGTACGTGTCCTGTAACTGAATGTTGTAGCATGATCATGAGAGCAAGAACGCGCTAGAGCTCTTGGTTTCCAACTGGGCAATGTTAATTGCTTATCTACGTGATTTCTTACCAAATTAATTTGGCCAAATTGCGAATGGCAAATGGTGAAGCCAGGCGTATAAATCAGTTAAGTTGCTGTATTAACATTGAATACATTTGCTTAATTAAATGAAACAACATAAAATAAAATATGCGACGAGTCCTTTTTTTACCCCCTTCCTCACGCTGACTAAGAAAGCTTTTGCCTTAATTGAAAAGCGTTCAGGTTGCAAGCGCCTGGGCCTCTCCACAGGGCATTCGGCCGTAATTTTATGACGCTATGATTTAGTTTCAGCCTGATGACACATGAGCGCATAAAATGCAAAACCAACCAACAACCAGCAGCCAGCATTAAAATCAATGTCAACAAACAGTCCAACAGTCCAAACAGCCGACAGTCCAAACTGACCAGCAAAAGGTGTTGGGCACGATATTGGCGTGGCAACTAGTTAGTTAGGCTATGTGTACACAAGCGCTCAGCATATCAACGAACGTATTGCATATGAATGAATCTGACCCATTGCATAACAAATACACACATATATATGTTCGAGTGTGTGTAGCATGGAAAAACATGTGTTGGCATCTAATGAAACATCTAATGAAAACATTCAGCCATGCTTGCATGCAACTAACTGAACACAATCACAAACACAACACAACGAAACGCAACGCAACTCAGTCGGGTAGCCAAATAGATAAACAAACAAAAGTTCAGGCACTGCGAAAGTTATTTTGTTATCATAAGGGTCATCAAACGAAGCAGCAATCGATGAAATAGCGCAATGTTAAAGCATATTTCAGAGTTATTCTGAAAATATTTTGTCATAAAAAGAGATGTGTAAAATCAAAGCATAACTAATATAACTAAAATACATTTAATCAAATATTAAATATTTGTTTTAGGTATTTACTTTCTTGACTTTTGTTAAGTCATATATATTTAAATACTGTAAAAAAAACACATACCTATATAAATCAATTAATACTTCAACTATTCTAACTTCAAATAAGACTTTAACACACTACTTCTTCTTAGTTCAGTTCACTTAACCATCATTTAAAATCTTTTCTTCGTTTGCCATCGCTTCCAATTTATTCAAGCAAATAGAATTGACTATTTAAATGCGTCAACTCTATCGATAGCAACAACAACTGTTGTTTCAATGCAGTAACCAACACATAGGGCACAACAAAAAAAAGAAATTGAATCGGTAAGTAGAGCAAGCTCCATTTCATGCTTACGCAATGCTTAAGCATCCACATTCATTCCTTTTTCTTGCTATACAAATGCTTAGCCCAGTTAGAAGCAGTTGTTGCTGTTCGAGTCGCAACAGGGCAACAATACAATTTCTATAGCATACTTTGGGGCGCAGCACTTGACACTGATAACACATCGTCTGGCGCATTAAAATGGACAAAGGCTTTTGGCCCAGGCATTATGCAGCACAGCTTACGACAGCTTCCCCCCTCCATCAACCACCCCTTTCCCTTAAGCCTTGTTTGCATCGTCTTTGTGGCTTAAGGCAAGCAGCAGCAGCAGGATGATTGTGCCTTCCTGTCATGTTCTCTTCTTGTGCTATCGTTCTTTATTTGCCTTATAGCAAGCTTATTTACTTGCACTTGCAACATTTGCATTTGTTGCATTGTCAAGCAAAATGGCAACTGTAACTGTAACCCAATTTTCTGCACCTAATTGTTTCATTATGGCGCCACATTAACAAAAGAACATCCTCCCTGCCTCCCAGCCTCCCTCCTTCTTTGGCAGAAGAAATGTCGAAAGAAATGTTTGTCTGAGTTTCCCATCTGCAGTGACGTCTATGTGGTTTATGTGGCTCATGTGGTTTATAGCACTGTCTATGCGTGTGTGTGTGTGTGTGTGTGAGGGGCACAATACACGTAACGTAACGTGTAATGTGGCTTTGACTTGATTGGCCAGCCTTTACAGAGATGCCTGCTGTTGTTGCAGCCATTGTTGTTGCAACCTACTTTGTGCTATGCTATTGTTTGTTTTTAATTAGCCGCAATAAACGCACACACACACACACACATACACGCATGAGCAGATGGGTCACGTTCGCTAGGCCCACTTAAAATAAACAATTGCCAAATGGCATTTCCACTAAGCAATTGAATTTTGTGCGAAGGCCTTGAAACAAATTTTGTTATTCTTTTATGTAGATTGATCCAACCAAACTCACCACAACCACCCCCAAAACCCCCGCCCACACCCGTCCCTAAATGCTGTTGCTTGTCGGTAATTAACTCGCACAACATGTGCATAACTTGGACTCTATTTAAATGGCACTGCCTCTACGAATACGTCGACTCAAAATCAAATTAGCAGCCAGCAAGCTAATATATATATATATATAAATCTGCTGATTTACACAGAAATAAAGACCCCGAAGCCAGCGTCATATGGCAGCCATAAAAACAAATTAAGCCAAACTGTTAAGTAAACAACTTTTGTGGCCGACAGTCGTAAGCCAACTTCGCCCCTCTCTCTCTCCATCTCTCTTTTCTCTCCGTCATGCGAAAAGTTATCTTATTAATTCTGAGGCGAATGAAGGGAGCAGGGGTGGGAACTAAACATGGCCCACTAAACACTCGGCTAATACGCGCAATCAAATGCGATAAATATAACGATATATATATTTTGTAACATCATTTTTGGCCCAAACTAAGCTGACAGAAATAACACTTAAGCAAATATTCGGAATCACATTTTTGTTTTTGCTTCCCTATTAAGCAATGTTTGCTCTAACGTATACTGGACAACGAATTACGCATTGCCAAATTGATGCGGGGCGTCCGGGGCGGGGGTGTGTCATCTATGTATGAGTAATCGCTTTCATGGTTGATGGCTAAAATGATTAATAGCCCTTTAGGGGCCCATTGGCTCAAGTCCAAGATTAAACGCAACAGTTTTGAGTGTTGATCATTTGTTATATACACACACACACACACACATATATATATATATATAACTATATTTTTTTTAATATATAGGTTGCCTAAGCCTTTATTTAATATGTGCAAGACTAATGAAATTCTTTGAGAAAATTAGATGAAATATGTTGTTAATTTTTTTTTTTTTTTGTTACGAATTTTGATTTCATGCTTCCTAATCGGAGTTGTGTAAGTTCTTCGAAGCATTTGTAGCTAACCTCTTTGTTTGTTTGTATTTGTGTGCTGTTCTCTATTTCGAAGAATAATTTCCAGTTGCAAGCGGAGGACAAAAATAAATGCTTTATCGCATGCACGATTCAACAAGCCATAAACAACCCAAACAAGCAGCCCCCAAGGACTTGGCAGCCTTAACAGCATTTCTACACGCAAAACAATATATGTTTTTGAATTAAGATATTTTTTAAGAATGTTATCGGAACATAAAACTAATTAAAAATATATAAAAAATTATTGGATTTGTTTTTCAGATGCTGTAAACAACAATTCATCAACATTTTTATTTTTTTATTTTTCATTATTTATATTTTAAAATTCTGATTATTAAAAACTTAAAAAGGGTTTACAAATAAATTGTTTTTAAACTTTAAAATCTCACTTAACAGTGTAATTATTATAAATAAATTTTTTTAAACAAAAATTCAACAACATTTTTATTTTTTTTTATTTTGCATTATTTATATTTTAAAATTCTGATTATTTAAAACTTAAAAAACGGTTTACAAATTAATTGGTTTTAAACTTTAAAAACTCACTTAAGAGTGTGCATATATATAAATATATTTTTGTAAGCAAAAATTCAACAACATTTTTATTTTTTTTTTTCATTTTCCATTATTTATATTTTAAAAAAGGTCTTACAAATAAATTGTTTTTAAACTTTAAAAGCTCACTTAAGAGTGTAAATATTATAAATATATTTTTGAACAATTTTTTTTTTGTTTTTGAACATTTAATACATTAATTAAGAAATTATCTTTAAAGTTTTCATAATTTAAAAAAAAAGTTGACAAATAAATTGCTTTTAAACTTTAAAAGCTCACTTAAGACTGCTAATATAATTATATATATATATTATATATGTTTATATATTATAAATATATTTCCAAAAAATTATATTAATTAAATAAATCAGCTTTAGTTTGCTTTGTAAATTCTTTAACATTTATTTTTCTGTGTGTATAAAATTCGTTTCTGTAATTGTCCTTGTTGTGTCTCGACGCATTGCAATGCATTTCTTTTGTGTCTCTCCCTCTCTCTCTCACACACTCCCTATTCGCTCTTCCTGTACTTTTTGTTGTTTTGGTTGAGTTGCTGCTTCTGTTGCTTGCTGCTGCTGTCTGGGTCAGTAGCTCTGGCATTTTTTGTTGTGCCTTGTTGCTGTTGGGTTTGTGTTGTCCTGTTTTTTTTTTTTTTTTCTTTTTTTGGCATTTCCTACGACTAGCTGGTCAATTTGACTATGACATGCGCCCGCTGCAACTACTATAGCTACAACTACTATGGCCATAAAACATGTCCAAGGGATGCAAACAATTTCACGCGAGCTGAGTGCACCAACTCTGGCAGCGAAAGGCGAGCCAAGGATTCGACGGGTATATCAATTTGCCCTTTGAGCTGGCAACTTAAAGCCGCTTCAGTTTGAGGTTTTTTTCCACGCACATCGTCAACACGCAACAAGAAAAACAGCTTGATAAAGATGAACGAGGAGACATTCAACATGTCAGCCAGGCGACAGGCAAACAGGAAGTGAAATGGCAATTGGGTTTGGCTCTCAAGGATGCTGCGTCTCGCCTGCCACAAGGCAGAGTATCACGAGAATGAAACTATTATACACGGAAATTAGCGCACTTCAATAACAAAAACAACATGAAATGCAAAAAGTTTTTCGCTTCGAGCGAAATTTTCTAAATTGTTGTTGACATTGTTGCTCTTGTTTTCCAAGTGGGTCTTACTGTCACTGCGGCTGACTAGGTTTACCCACAATTTTCTTCAGCCATGAAACTTTCCTAATGCGTAATTAAGTTCAACCAGCAACATTTGACACACATACGTAAGTTTATTCAAAGCAATTAGAGCAAAATATAAATAGAAAATAGTAAGCATCTCTCTTCAAATAACAATAAAATAAAAAAAGCGCAAATCTATTAACAATCTTTTTATAAGCCATGTTTCATACAACTATAAATTACATTCAAACAGTCTGAAGCTATTTTCTAGTCCTTTTCGCCCCCTTTGGAACTCAAGCACTTGCTTAAGTTGCTGGCCATAAAAACGGACAACAAACATTTTGGGCACATAAAATATACATAATACTATATGTACAGAATATATATAGTTGAGTTGGCATGGAGAATAGGAAATCGTACGCTTCGGTCAGCTAATAGCAAAAGCAAGTCAAAGATAATTGCTGCTGGACCGCTTTTGTCGTACTGGTAAAAAAAAATACAAAAATACACTCAAAATTTTACGAGCACAAATGCCATTAAATTACCCAAAAACAGAATCTACATGAGGCAACCCAAGTACTACGTGAAGTGGATAAAGTCGCTGTCGGGCAGTTCCACTGCCTTCTAGGCGCCTGGTACACAAGATTAAGCTTTTCGTTTTATTGTGTGGCATCAAAACAATGTTAAAAGCACGATTTCCATACCCATTGTTGTCCTGTTTTGGGCACTGTAATTGCAGGCTGTCTGAAGTTTGGTAGTTAGGCAGCATGGAAAAGCAATTTTGGCTTACAATCAAAATCCCTTTTACAGCAACATATAATGTTATGTGCTGTTAACAGCTAACAGTGGCAGTGAACAGTGTGTTAACAGCGTGTGGAGACTTTTAACAGTGCTGTTAGTGGAACAGTCTGTTGAATACAGTAAACCATGTTAACGACTTGATATTTTATTTACAATAACAGCAAATGATAAGTGAAGCATATAATGAATTCAATATTTAAATATTTCGATTTGCATACGATTGGTTTTGAACATTGACTTAGCTGTTTATAATGTTACGTTAGTAACAGTGTAATGCCGGCAGGCACCTAAATAGTAACTGACCCAGAAACTCCAGTTGTAAAAGCGAAGAGAGTGAGTCGCCGGGCGACAAAGCGACAAAAGAGCAAACAGGCAATGGAAAGGGAGAACAAGCAAAAGTAAAAACGAGTCAAACATTGTTGAGGCAGGTGACGAAGTGTTTAACTTCGTCCTTGATGCGACGACAATATGTTACACTGAGCACGGCTGCTAATGTCCTGGCTGCTGCTGCTATTACTGCTGCAACAGCAGCCAAAGAACGGCTGACGCTTCTGTGGTGTCTTCGTCTCATGAGTTTAGCGAAGTGTCGTCGGCGTCGCTGCCAGCGTCGACGTTTATTTGCTGTTTTTTTTTTTGTTTTTTGGGCAACACGCTGTGCACGCCGAGCAGGCGAGTTGGCTCCAGCATCAGCAGTCTCGAAAAACCTTCTGTGCGTGCAGAGGTTAACGCGTGCACACGTCGTATACGCAACGTTCGCTGTAAGTCTGGCAGGTTGAAAAAAGACGTAACTTAAATGCCGGCCACGTGAAATGTGAGTGTCGATGTCTCAAAGCTCTGAGAGTTTTTGTGTGCGTGTTAATCCTTTTTGGCTGTTCAGGCGCTCAGGTGCGGCCAGTTGCCCAACGAACCGTGGCAGAGGCATTGAACTGTGGCGCGCGCCTTGACTGGCCAGGCCAAAGGACACTGAGTGTAGCTGAAGATGATGGTTGGGGGGCTGGGGGAGACTATTAAAAATTGAAGTCCATTGAAAAGTCTTTACAAGTGTGGAAAGCCTGCCTGCATAAGCAGTTGTGTAGCCTTTTGTTATTGTTGCCACGCATGGTTTTGACAGTTGGGGCCCAAGAAAAATCGACAACGCCAACGAAAAGAGGTCAAAGGACATGGTGGTGGTGTTAAAGGCGTGTTCACTTGACTTCTCGAGTGCTACCAAATTAATTAACATGACAATGACGAAGGTGAATTGCGTGTTTTTTAGGGCGTTTGCGCGCACTTGACAAAAGAAATTGGCGCCACAACGCAGAGCATTAAAAATTTACCAAATGTGCTCTTTATGTTTTGCTTTTACTTTTTTTTGCGAAGCATTTACAAGTTTTTAATTAGAACCTTTATGTGTTGGCGTGGCACCGAAGAATGCCTTTGTTCCTAATTAATTGTTGATTGTGAACGATTTTGAGGCGTGTCCAACCTGAAAGAATTTACATCGCCTTCCCGTTTTTTTTTTTACCCGTTTGGGCGTTTACGAACATTGATTTTTGCCGGACATGACAGACTGGTTTGTAATTAAGTGCAAAGTTAATAGATAATTGTCAGTTCAGAGTGCAATAAAGCAAACAACAATTTAATGACATCACAATTTATTTTGTCAATTAGCATATTGGTTTAAGCATTAGACTTGTTTGTCAATTAAATTAACATCACTCATTCAAATATTTATTTAGCACATGGGCAAAACTTTTAAATAGCTTTGACATTATATGCATTTCTGCTCTCTCCTGATAAAAACCCTATTTGTTCCCTCTTTACTTAAAAATGTATAATATTTATACTATAGCTTATTTTTTTTTTTGGGCAACATCGCCTTTAAATTGCATTCTTCACATATTTAGTTCAGTTTTTTGCATTCTGCATATATCAAATACTTATAATCATCATAATAGTTCCAAGTTTAAGAATGTTTAGTTAAAAAACCAATTACAATACTTAATTGTAGTAAAGTATGAACCAAAAGTATTCCTTTTTAACTTTCTGGGCAACAACTTCATTCAGCTAATTTCTTTGGGCTTACATTCGACAACATCGCCCTTAAATTTCATTCTTCACATATTATGTTCAGTTTTTTGCATTCTGCTTATATCAAATACTTATAATCATCATAATGATTCCAAGTTTAAGAATGTTTAGTTAAAAAATCAATTACAATACTTAATTGTAGTAAAATATGAACCAAAAGTATTCCTTTTTAACTGTCTGGGCAACAACTTCATTCAGCTAATTTCTTTGGGCTTACATACGACAACAACGCCTTTAAATTGCATTCTTCACATATTTAGTTCAGTTTTTTGCATTCTGCTTATATCAAATGTTTATAATCATCATAATGATTCCAAGTTTAAGAATGTTTAGTTAAAAAATCAATTACAATACTTAATTGTAGTAAAATATGAACCAAAAGTATTCGTTTTTATCTTTCGGGGCAACAACTTTTTATCTTTCCCATGTTTTCTGCCTGTTTTCTTATCCCAAGTTCAATCAATAAAACAAACAGAAACCAACAGTTTTTATTTAAAGCAGCCAGGCTTTAAGATTATTCTGTTGGATGTAGTCGAAGTTTCTCGTCACGTTTCCACATCGCTCAAAGCAACGCCCTTCCCTTAATATTTGTCTAGCGATAAAGGGGATGGTTGTCAGCTGCTGCTGGTTCAAGAGCCTGGCACTTAAACCCTTTTGACAATGTCACAAGGGTAGCATCAAGTTGATGGCTCAGATGCTTACGCGGTGATCATCATCATCATCATGACAAACATAATGATTATGCTGATGATGTGGCTAAATTCAAAGCAGCCATCAGCGAAGGAAAAAAAATATATATATATATTTCCTTTAAAGGCATAACAATATTGATAAAAGCAAAAAAATAAAGCGTAGAATAAACGAAAAGAAAATTACCAGTACGAAAATAGCAGTAAGATGAACTCAGACGTGACGCAAATGGTTAAACCGGGAAACTCAAAACAGTTCAAGCCGTCTTTAATGGAGGGTAATGACAACTCAAGTACATGTGCATAAATGTTTTAGATTATATCAACGAACGGAGGTTAAACTTGGCAAACTCGGCTCTTGACTGTGCACAACACGCAGAAAAATTCATTCATTGTTTGTGATTTACAAGCAAGTGGTTGACTTATTTGTTGGCTGGGTGGATGGGTGGGTGGATGGGTGGGTGAAATGTTTGTTGAAACTCATTAAGTCATAAATTTTTTAGAATAAATACGCAATGGCACAAGAAATTGAAAATGCAAAGCACTTCAAGTGGCACACAAAAAGCGAGCATTCTGCTTAGAAGCAAAGACACGAGGCGACGCAACAATAATTTATAAATGAATGAATACAGGGCGCACGGGCAGAACACACACACACACACGAAGGCAGTGGCAAATAAAAATAAATAAATAAAAATGGCAATGCGGCATAAAATGTGCCCCCGAAAGATAGAAGAATGAGGCAATGATGCTGCGAACGGGCGAAATGTAACTGCGGCGCGTTTATTTTATTGCGTATACGCAACGTACCCAAACCAAAAGTAGGCAAAACACATTTGCTGTCCGTCTCTTTCTCTCTCTCTGTATTTCTCTCGACTTATTTGCTCATGTGTATAAGCGAGTATGTATGGGTGTGTGTGTTATATGGCCACAGCAGCAACCACGCAGCGGCTCAACTTATTTTCCACAAAATTAAACCATCAAAAATTTGCCAACAACAATGCTGGGGTAATTTATTTGACTCATGGCGTTTTGCCGGGTTGTTTAGAAAGCGCCAGCCGCAGCCGCAACAACAACAATGTACTCCACACACACACACACACAGACACACACGCCTGCAGTACACAATAACAACAACAAAAGGCGAAAACATACACTTAAACAACTTAACTGCTTAACGACTGCAAAATACGCTGCTTCCAAACAGCACAAAGGGGTATAATGATGCTAACTCGATTTTTCTCATGGAGTAAACGTGCCTTAGAACTAGTGCAGAGACTTTTTAGAGATCTTTGCACTTAAGTTTCTTTTTAGTTATTTGTTTATCGTATCGTACTTGAAACGAAACAGGTAGACTTGAGGCAATCAATCGTTAAGATTTTAAGTCAGCTTATAATCAATATACCCCTCATCAATAAGAGTTTGACAAAAAAAAAAAAACAGAAACCAACAGACGTATTTAAAGCAAACACACACACAACAGGGAGAAGCTTGTGCATATGAGCAGCCCGCAACAAAAACAAAACACAAAAAAACATTGAATGCGGCTGTGGTCATGTTGGTACGAAACGGGAACGGTTGCGAGTGCGGCTGGTACACGGATCGGTGGTACGGAATTAAGCTCGAAAAACTGGTTGACTTGATGTACAGGACGCATACATCAACGGGTATTGCGCGGCACACACACACACACACATACGAAATACAAATACGAACATTTTTTGGCTTGCGGCCCTTTGACGTGCCGCACTTTTTGTTGCCAAAAAATTAAACAAACTGCTTTGCTAGCTGGATGGATGTAGTAACAGCCGGAGCAGTCGGGCGGAGTACTGCGCCACATTGTGATGATGAATTGATGATAATGCCACGGGGGATTTAGGCAAATACTCGAATACACGTAATACTGCCGGCGCAAAAGAACTCAGCAGCAGCAGCAGCAACAGCAACAACAACACTTCCCTTTAAGTTGCCCGTTTTTATGGCTTGACGAACATTGGCTTTCAGAATGAGTTAAGCATTTATTTATTTACATACACATTTTCGGCTTGTTTATATTGCTGTCATATTTTTTCTCTCGGTTTTTTTTTTGTTTTTCTGTTTTCTTGTTTTTTTTCGTTCAGTTTATTAAGTCTCGAGTGGCGAGACTCTTTCGACTCGCCACTCTGCCTCTCCTTCCGGCGTGCTTATAGCCAATTTCATGCAAAGTTGCGCGCGCCTAAAGCTGTCGTCCTTGATGGATGGCTTTTGACGCAAGCCAGCCAGCATTTGGCGACCAATTTGATTTGCGACTCATCCACAAGCCAAAATGTTTAGAGAAAGGGCGCTTTAAAGGGGTGGCGGACAGCAGTCAATCGCTGAATGGCCCGCAGCACAAAATTGTCGTTGTATCTACGACCGATGCAAAGGGGCAATAGCTTACACTTGGAATTTGAGATTGAATGTTGAATGCTTTGTCCTTACTGCATGCTGCAATGTTAGTTATTGGCATTGACATTCAGACAGACAACTCTCTGGAATACTCCAAGGTCCAGCTTAAGTATTGAGCCCAACTTGTGATTAACTATCCACTTATATTTGGCTGCCTATCGTGCATTCGAACTGAAAAGTCTGTCGGAAAGAGCTTTTATCATCAGCTGCCTAAAAGTATGCAATAAATTCTTTCGGCTTCTTTATTGATTATTTTCTCATAAGGAAAAACAAGTAAAGTCACAGTTTTCACTTGCCTGATTTATATAATCCCCGTTGTAAAATCGAACACAGTCTGATTTATTTTTGGTATAATGTCAAAGAGTGACTTAAGTGTTGCACAACATTGTTTTGTAACATGCTATCATACTGTCATAGATAGCATAACTATATGTAACATGACGTTGTATGCCCCAGAGGGGCTATGGCAAGTGCAACAATCAAGTTCGTGCTTGCCAGCTCAAAAGCAATCTCCAACGCTCTGTAGTCGTTTGCAGAGAGATATCTTGCGTGTCTGTCTCAACTCTAAGCCAATGCTCAAGCGGGTCTTTGCCAATGTCTGTAAGTCAACGAGACGTATATAAATTCTGAGAGATAACAGCAACAGTAACTACAACAACAGCAGCAGTAGCGATAAATCTTTAGCATGGATTTTGGCAGAAAGCCGCCAAGAAGTTACCTTTTTGCCAAATGCAGGCCAACAAACTTGAAGTTTGATAAACTTTGAGTGAAACTTATTCAGAAATTCTTAAAGCACTTAAACAAATTTTCATAGAAATTACAGCAAACGAAATACTGAGAGACTGAACACGAACCAAATATATTATCAACAGCATAAATTTGACAAGACAAGCGAACAAAAACGTAAAAGAAAAAACGAGGAAGGACTTGTAACAGCGGGTAAACCGGCGAATTTAGCAGCAGGCAAACTGGCAGGCAACTGCTGCGCTTCCTGCTACAACTTGTGCGCCTCCTTTTGTGGGACAAGCGCATATCCGTTCCTTATCGCGGCAATGTTAAGGCATTTCCGCTTAATGCTCGCACACGACATCATCATCGTCAACAGCCGCAACAGCAGCAGGAAAAGCATCAACCACACCAGCAGCATCAGCTTAAAACAATACTAAACCATAGATAACCATAGAAATTGAAAAAGGTTTTTAAGATGCGAAACCATCAGCCAGCATTATTACAGGCCACAGCAGTGCTAAACTCAATGACAACGTTTTTTGCGCCTTTTCTGCTAGCACTACGCCTGCTTGGCTTCCAACTTCTGATCGTGTTTATTCTAAATGGTAAGTACATATTCAAGAAAATAAAAAAAAAATACAATTTCTTCTTATAACTTATACTTAAATGCATATTTAAACTATTCGATAATAAATATATAACCATTTATTAAGGATAAGTATTCATAACTAGAACCATTGGAATTAAATCATACCTTAATCGACAATCAAAAAAATACTGCATACTTTTACGCGCATAACTGATAAAATATTGAACTAAAAATCTAATAAATATATAACCATTTATTAAGGATAAGTATTCATAACTAGAACCATTGGAATTAAATCATACCTTAATCGACAATCAAAAAAATACTGCATACTTTTACGCGCATAACTGATAAAATATTGAACTAAAAATCTAAAAACATTGTTCTAAAAAGTTTCTTGTGTCTTAGATTAATTTGCCAACGTTTACACTTGATTTGAGTGCCATATTCGATTTGATTCTTATTGAGGGTGAAAAAAAGATCATCAGCACTGAATAAAAAGGAAACAACATTCATATATTTATGTTCGTGATTAAGCGTAATCTGTTGCCGAAAACCCTTTAGCATAAATGTCATAAACGTTACGTTTCACCTATCATATAGAAGCCGCGATTTATTTTCGTTTGATATTTATTTGCACAACTATTTACGAGAATTGCCAGCGGCAACAAGAGCAACATGCAGCAGCAACAACAATTCAATAAATGCAACAATTTGCATCGATAACAGTCATAAATATATCTTAAATGAACAAATATTTTCTTGCTGCTGCTGATGCTGATGCTGACGCTTGCTAGCCAGGCAAATAAAATGCGATATGGATGTTCAAAAAGCTTATCATTGTCACAAAAGGCAGCAACAACAGTGTGTGCGTGTGTGTGTGCGTGTTTGTGTGTGTTTTTGTG
>JAWNNV010000634.1:0-42492 GCA_035044485.1 Scaptomyza reducta
CTTGGATATATAGCTATATATATATACTATGTACTATATCTATATTAGAATGCATCAACTAGAAATCTTGGATAGTTTAAAGAAATATCAGTTGTAGAATTCTCAACTTTCATATTTTGGTTTCGTGTGAGGTATTTTCGCTGAGTGTAACGAACTGAAACCTGTGCAATGAGTGGAGAATCTTAAAGATAAATAAGCGAGTCGAGTGGCAACGTGGCTGAACTTTGACCCCAAAAAGCACCAAAACCGCAAAAGGGCAAAAAACCACGACAACGACGACAACGACGACGACGAGGACGATTATGACGCTGCTCAACGAAGCGCAACTGATGAAGCCCACTTAGACGAGGTGTCCCTTGGAACTGGACAGCGGTCAGCACACAACATTTGCCGTTGACAGAACAGAAGAAAGAAATAAACGAAAGAGACTCAAACGAAAAAAAATATATATAAAAAGAGAGAGAGAGAGAGAGAGAGAGAGATGGAGCAACTGTGGTTGTGTGGTATACTTGGGGTCGTCTGGACAAACATTGGCGGACCGGACATGACCAAATGAAAATATGTAAGACCCTGCCTCAAGCAGCGTTGTGATGTTGTCGCCGTCTCAGTGCCTCTTCCACGCTGCACAATTATTGCGCCAACTTTTCATTTGTGCCATGTCCTGGAGGTGCACACACCAGGATCCTGCGAAGCGTAGTAGTTTGTAATTTCGCATCCTGCGTCTCATTTTTCATATTTGAGTGCCATTTGGCAACGGCAAAGGCAAACTGCAACAAGGCCAACATGATGGCAACAAGGTAAACAGACAATTTCTCAAGCGACTAATGCTCTGAGTTATTATTGTTCAACTTCTCTCAAGGCAGATGAGAGTGCATATGGGTGATGGATGGAGCGCCTCAAAGGTGTGGTGGAGTGGGCTAAGTGCGCTATTAGACTGCAGTGGCAGTGGCAAACTCCTTTGGAACAACGTTCATATATGTTTGTGTGCTTTTATAAAACAGCCAACTACTTATATGACTTATGACCTTAGGGGTATGCAGGGGGAGACTTAGCGTTAGGGTTGCAAGAAATGGAAACTTTAACAATTAAACTAAAGGCTTATGTTTGCTTAAATGTAACGTTTTATGAAGCTTTTCTTTTATGCTACAAAATACATATTTATTTTTAATTTGAAATAAAATATGAGTGAGATTTTTAAGCAAGTTTTAAAGACTTTCCAGTATGGAACAATATGACACTGAGGTAACATGGTAAAATATATATTAAAAAGCTTGAATAACTTTACTTAAATTGCGAAGTTTATTTTCTTGAAATGCTTTTAAAAAATATCTAAAATCATCATCCAGTTTTAAAGTTGGCAAAAGAGAGAAAAAAAAAAACTTGAATAACTTTAAATTGCGAACTTTATTATGTAGAAATGTTATTGAAAACGATCTAAAGTTCAATGGGTATCTCGTTCAAGTTTTCCCAATTTATTGATGACCGATGATGATCATACTGTTAGTTAACATGAGCGAAAAGTGTTATCAGAACATTATCATAGCAAATAACAAAATGTGTTTCCATTTCAACATCATTCTGATGATGCTTCAAGCCCATGCAACGTTTTGAGTTCAGAATGTAGATTATCTGATGCAATGGAAAGCCATATAAATATTAAACAAAGTTTAAAGGGTATCTCGTTTCCCAATTTATCGGTGACCGATGATGTTCACACTGTTAATTAACATGATCAAAAACTGTTAACACAACATTAGCATTGCACTAACAGAATGTGTTTCAATTTCAACAGCATTCGAAGCATCATCAAACGGATGCAGGGTTTTGAGATCGGAATGTAGTTTATCTGATTATTATTATGATGAAGTAAGGAAAATAAAGTAATCTCGAAATTGTTTCATACATAAGTATGCAATTTGGGGTTAATATAATGTGGGGTTAATAATAATTTACTCAATATTATTCCCACATTTTTCGCTGACTAAATAATATTTGTGAAGACAAAATTACTTTTTCTCCGTAAAACCAACAAAAATAGTTTATAATGGGAGATAAGTGAAAACAAAAAGACTCAAAATTGGATTAATACGATATTTTAGTAAGAATGAATTTATATTTATATGCACTTCAATATTAAAATGCATGTATGTGTATAATCTACCTTCAGCCGAGCCTCATTAAAGGCACTAAAATTGAAGATTAAATTTTTTTTTTAATTTTCTTAAAGCCAACAAAAATAGTTTACAATGGGAGAAAAGTGAAAACAAAAAGACTCAAAATTGGATTAATACGATATTTTAGTAAGAATGAATTTATATTTATATGTACTTCAATATTAAAATGCATGTATGCGTATAATCTACATACAGCTTCATCAAAGGCACTAAAATTGAAGATTGAAATATTTTTATTATTTTTCTCGAATGGAACTATAGAAAAAAAGTGAGAAAGAAAAATATGCTCGTACATATAGTTAGTCACTAGCTAAAGATACATTTCTTAAGTGAAGAATAATATTTATTCAGCGATTGACAATTTGTTTTGGAGTAGATATCGCCTCAATTGGCTAAAGATAAACATAAGTTCATTGACAGTCTCGCAAATATATCTCGTACATATTATTCTGAGCTCAATGTCAAATTGGCTGACCTTTTGTGCAGAAGAAAAAGCTAAGAATATCGCACATACGACCTGTTGGAAAAGACTTCTTACTTGAAAAGTTTTTTACTTGCGCGAAAATTGTGAAAAGCCAAACACAAAAACCGCCTACAAGATGGCTCCGAAAAAGGAGCCAAAAAACAAAAACAAATATTGAAAAAAGCAAGGAAAAGCGCCGACTGGAAAAACACAAAGGAAAACTGAATATATATTAATATATATATGTATGTGTGTATGTACGTATGTATGTACGAATGGATCTATGCCATGAAGGTCATATTAAATTGCTATAAAAATTGTATCGATTTTATTTTGCAACAAAAGGAAAATGCGCTGCGCACAAGCAGCCAGAAACATCCTAACGAGGACACTGACACCACAACAACAACAACAACAATGGAGACAGCTGGCAGCCAAAGAAAGCCACATGAAAAGGGGGCCAGCAAAAAATCCATAAAGAGGCGAAACTTTTTTTTTTCTATCCTCTTTTTTTTTGCAACGTTGGCTAATTAGAAAAGTTGCTAGTCGTCCTGCTGGGCGGGGGCGAGGGGGCAGCTCTATGCTTATAGGTGCGAGCTGGCGTCGCCATTTTTAACGTGCTCGAAGAAGGTAAAAGTGTGTGTGTTAGCCAACTAACGGTCGCGTCCATAATGTCACACCTACTACGTAGAGAAACGCAACCATTGGCTGGCATAAATCACGTCCCCCCCTCAACCCCCCATCAGCGTTGCGCACCTACAGAGCGTTAGCGGAGAGCGCAACAGTGAGACACACCTTCCAGGCAGCTACTGGCTGGGCGGGTTAGCTAGCTAGCTAGCTAGCTGGCCGCATTCCGCACCTGATGCTCTCTCTCTCACTGTCTGTGTGTTCGTGTTCGTGTGTGTGTGTGTGTGTGTCTGAGGTGGAGCCACTCGGCAGCGGTCTCATTTGTATTTACCTAAAGACGTGCAGCAGCAGTAGCTGTAGTAAAAAACACACGAGAACTAACGAGCGACACGAAGCTGCTGCGCTCACAAAAAAGTAGAGAGCAAGTCCTCACACACACACACACACACACAGACAC
Source organism: Scaptomyza reducta (assembly GCA_035044485.1). NCBI lineage: Eukaryota > Metazoa > Arthropoda > Insecta > Diptera > Drosophilidae > Scaptomyza > Scaptomyza reducta. The sequence continues at coordinate 3,722 of JAWNNV010000634.1, forward strand.
GCACACGGATAGAGAGGTAAAGCTAAGAGCAAGGTGATGCGAAACGGAACGGAACGAGAATAATATTGCCGTGAAAAAAAAAGTTAGGTTTACGTTGGCGCATGACAGCAAATAAATATTAAGTATACGTAGCGTTTCGTCAGCCATAAATCAGAACGTTTGCGGTTGGAGCCGTCGGTAAAAGTGCAAGGCTCCAAGAAAATTGCTCAACGGTTGGCTCAACGGTTGCCATAACGGTACTCAGCCAAGTGCTTGGCTTTGGTTGGCTGCCAACATTGTGCTCACCTTGTAACGGTGAACGGTAAACGTGCGAGCGAGCCAGCAAGCAACAACCTGTCTACCATATAACAGTGTATAGGTGTATGAGTGTGTGTGTGTGTGTGTGTGTTGGGAGAGAGAGCGAGAACGCAAACGCACGACGCAACGAATGAGCTAACGGAGGCGCCAAGCCTCATTACAGCTGGGTAGGAGGGAAGGTCCTCCACTTGCGGTTAGGTACCAGCAGCTGAGAATGATGGGAAGCAGCGGCAGAATGTGTAGAGGGACGCCTGGCACACGGCAGGTGGCGCTGTGCAAGCGAGAAAGCACCATTACGCCAATGGCACCTACAAGGGCACATAATCGCTCTCTCACTCTGACGCAGGGAACGAGACGATGTTGAGACGATGATGCTGATGCTGAAGACGATGCTGACGAAGACCAACACCTAGAACAGGTATACACACACACACACTGTTACACACACACACACACACACACACACGCACACACACACTATTACACACTGTCAGGAGCATAGAGAGAGGCACAGCTGCGCCTTATGTGTTTCGGTTAGCGGGTTGACGTAAATGGGGCTGGGCAGCAGACGTTGCTTTGCGCAGGTAGATTGGTGGATGCGTAAGGTATATTATGTACGTCAAACGCACACACACACACACACGCACACACACAGATGTAAAGGCGACACGTGTCTAACGGCAGAGGTGTGAGACACAAACATGCGCAATACATTAACAGAGAGCGAGTGAGAGAGCGAAAAGAAGAACTGTTAAATAACATTTACTCGCTGTCTGTTAACAGGAAGGGGAAATGCAACTGTTAAGTGTACAATGTTAAGCTGTTAAGCTTACTATGTTAACTTAACAGCTGCTGTTGCGCTCCATTAAAACGTTAAGTGCATAGATATTGTCGTAAACTCTTACTTTGCTTCCTTTGTGTAGCATATATATATAGTATCTGTAGACTGTATAGAGTTGCATTACTTTTCCCGTTGCATGAGACATTGACCCATAAACGACATTAACATAATTGTTGATTCTTGCATTTTATTCTCGAATGCGTTCGTCGTCTCGTCCGATGCATTGTTGTCCGGCAAAAGTGAAACTCAAGTGAAATTGAGAACGAAAAGGAGCAAAAGGATGCGAAATAATACAATTTACCAGTATACAATTAACAATATACAGAAGGATGCGAAATAATATAATTTACCAATATTTACATTAAGAAAGAGTAAGAAAAGTTGGGGCGAAAGGTAAAATAAAAGTGATTTATGAAATTTATCTCCGTGGAAAAACAAATTTTCATTATTTTCTGCCAGGAAAAAAGCACAAAAATCCACCGAAAGCATAAAATAAGTTTATAAAAAACCAACTCAAAAACAAATAAGAAGGATCTAGTAGAGAAATGCCGACTAGACGATACCCTCAACTACATATACTTGACGCACAGTCACTGCTTGCAAGTATGTGTGTGTGTACGCGTATAAAACATACTTTCTTAACTTCAATGTTCCATATCTCCGGTGTTTCTCAACCAAATTCGATAAAATTTTCACAGATTGTAATTATTTCGTCTAATGTTTTAAACTGCATCAATATATTTTCTGAATTCAAGATTTTGTTGTTATCGATAACATGTGTATATCGGAAACGGAAAGAGTTATCGAAATTTTGAAGCAAACTTGTACTGCCTAGGGATTAAGCGAGCTTATGTACCAAATCTGGAGTCTCTAGCTCTTATAGTCTCTGAGATCGACGGACGGACATACGGACAGATGGACAGAAGGACATGGCTATATCGAGTCGGCTGTTGATGCTGATCAATAATATATATATACTTTCTGGGGTCGGAGATGCTTCCTTCTGCCTGTTACATACTTTCCCACAAAACCATCATACCCTTGTTACCCATTTTCAATGGGTTCAGGGTATAAAAACCAACTCAAAAATAATTCTACGTTAAAAAAAAAGACGTTAATGATTTAAGCGCTTATCAGACATCAAGCGTGGCAAGCGAAAGAAAGAAAAAAAATCCTCCGCTAAAAAAAAGTGGCAAAGAAGACGTCGCGTTGAAGCTTAAATAGAATGCTTGTAGGTGATTATGCAGCATAATTTATGCACAGGACTCCAACACCAAGTGAAACAACAACAAACAGGACTTGCTTCCGGCCAAGTCGAAGTGGCGGAAACAATGGACAACAACAAGAACAGAGTGTGGCCAAACTGAAACTGATTTAATTAAGCAGGTGATTAAAGTTGATGCCAGTTATTTGTAGCAACAAGGACTCTCCTACGCCGCTCCTGTTCCTGTTGCTGCCGCCGGAAGTCAGCGTGTAAAGAGCGCGAAAAACTTTGGCGTCGCACTTTTCCCAACACCCAAAAGCAAAGCCAAACTGTAAATTTTCGATGCTACAATGCAAATGCAGGATACTCGGGGACTTGGACATCGAGTCCTGCCCGGAAGCAACTTTTGCAGTTTTTTGGTTTTGTTGCATATTTTGCTGTTAATTGAATATTGCAAAGCTTGTTTTTGTTTGTGCAAAGGTCGAAAAGTGAAATCAACGGTAATTAAAATTCAATTAGACCAACAACAACAACAAACAGCTGTTGGCTAATACAGACTATACTAATAGCTGACAAGGAGCACAAAAAATAAATATAAATCTATAATTTGCCAGGCAAAGCAATTAGAATTGGAGGCTTAGTTAATTGGTAGCAGGACCCTCAACCCAACCCAAAGCGTCAGAGTGTGTTAATGTAATGGCCAACAATTTACGTCAACTTAATGCTCATTTTGTTTTCAGTGTATGTGTGTGTGTGTGTGTGTGTGAGTGTGTGGTAACTTCTTTCTCATTTATTGGTTCATTTCATCTCGCACTACTTTTGCACAAGGTAAGATTTATGTATGGGGCAGGGAGTGTGTGGGGCAGCTAGCGGCCTCAAGTGTGCAACGCAATTTAGTGAAAATATCAAATTTCCTACACACACACACACACACACGTACGTAACCCATACAAACACACTTCATACACTTTTGCTTTCTTTAGTGTATGTGTGTAGAAAAGTAAACATAAGGTTAATGGATTTGACACACGGTTCAACATCAGGGGCAACAACTACAGCAGCAGAGGCAGAGGCATCTACGGCACTTGTCCGTGAAATGGATATGCTTTCAGGCCATTCACACACACCCACACACACACACACACACACACACACACTCACACACACACACGCACACACATGAACACACACTCGAACACTCACGCACGCAAGCCAACGGTAAATGGCGTTGCAGTCTATTGAAGTTGTGCCACACATTCGCCACTCAGGTTTCAAGTTATCTGATTTTTTTTGTGGCATTCCCCAAAAACACTTTAAACAGAGCTCTGAACTGCGGTCAGTTTGATTGGTGGTTAAAGTTAACAGGAGCTGTTGGAGCAAGAACTTCTTTGGGCAGGTTCAAGTTTTGAAAACCATTGGAAGTCATAGTTAACTTGCTTTAAGATAAGTTTCCATTGATAATAGTTTCGAATCTTGGGGATACAGGAAAAAAATGATTAACAACCAGTTTATCGACTCGATAAATTTAACCAACAGACACAAAAACGAGCTGGACTTTATGCTTATCAACCTCATAAGTTTTCGTGTTTAAGGAACTTCATTAAATTGAACAAGCTTAACTTAAATGTTGCCTCCCTTCACCCCACCTCAATATCCTGTGAAAGTTAACAGGAGCTGTTGGAGCTTTAGCTTAACAATAACTTCTTTGGGCAGGTTAAAGTTTTGAAAACAATTGAAATTCATAGATAACTTGCTTTAAGATAAGTTGAATTGATTCCAAAGGCGAAAGAAGAATAATTTCGAATCTTGAGGATACAGGAACAAAAATGATTAACAAACAGTTTATTGACTCGATAAAAATGTTGAAAACCATTGGACCTCATAGTTAACTTGTTTTAAGATAAGTTGAATTGATAATAGTTTCGAATCTTAAGGATACAGGAACAAAAATGATTAACATCCAGTTTATCAACTCGATAAATTTAATATATGATCCAACCAAAATACACAAAAATGAGCTGGCATAACTTTATGATTATCAACCTCATAAGTTGTCTTGTTTAATCGGATTTGAAGGAACTTCTTTAAATTTAACAAGCTTAGCTCCTTTTCCCCACCTCAATATCAAGGTATATCTATACATATGTCTGTATTTTTCGTAGAGGGCCAATCTTTGCTGGGTTTTGTTTTGTTTAAACTTTCACTGCACGTTCGCGCGAGGACGCGTCCTGGCAAAGGCCAGCAAGCCAGCAAACCAGAAAGGCAAGTTCCAATCAGACACCCAAAAGTTGTCTGACTGACAATTGGCCAAAAACGCAGGCAACACACCCGCAGGCGAGTTTCCCGGTTTCCCGAAGGGGGAGTGGGGGTAGGGGTAAAGTAAAAAAGAAACTGCAACTGTTTAGCAAATTTTTTGCGCAGTTTTTGCGCCAATTTTCGATTGCACACAACTTGCAAACCAAAAAAATAAATAAATCATGTGTGAAGGTGTCTTCGTCCTTCGTCCTTCGCACCGCAACCAATCTGCAGCCACTGACAGTTTTAATGCCGCATGAAGTCCTGATGCTGCTGCTACTGCTGCTCCTGTTTTGCAGCCAGCTAACTTTTATGATTTCCTCCTCCGACGAGGAGTCCTTGCTACGTGCGTGGCTCACACTTGTGGCATATGTGTGACGTTTCAATATCCTGTTGCGTGATTTTTATTTTCATACATGCTTTTTTATGTTGATTTTTGCCGTGAAGTAGTGGCAGTTGGGGCAGGGGAGGCGTGGCAAACGCCCTGCTACGTGAAGAGTCGCAAGTCACAAATCAAAATGCCTGCCATTGTTTGTTTCTTCTTGTTGTTGTTCATATTTCTTTTCCTGTTTTGCTATTTTCTGTTTTTGCTTCTTTTTGCTACGTTTAGGCCTTTGAGCTGTCTACTTAGCCACGGCCTGCTGGGGCAGCAGTTGGGGGCGGGAGTTGGGGGCAGCAGCCAATAAATCAAAGTATGTATTTCTCTCTCTCTCTTTTTTTGGTCATAACTTGATTTTTATCCTATTTTGTGTTAGTTGTTGATTTTGTAATTTATGTCACGGTGTTGCTTTTGTAGGTGGATGGAAAAGAAGATGATAAGAAGGGGGCTGAAGATTACTGTGATATGATATTAAAGGTAGATGGGAAAGTAAAGCAAAACTGGAAAGATATTCTCTATAAAATCGGTTTAGTTGGAGAAAGTTTTAACCTATTCCTATAAACGATTAATATTTATGAATAAATTATTTTGATATCCATCTAGCCTCATCTACTTGTTTATAAAATCAGCTTTACTACCATATTCGAGAAGAAACTATCTTTATTTTCTTAGTTTTAATATCTGTTGGGGTTATTACCTGGTAGTTGGGACACAATTATATAAAGGGTGTTTTTTTTAGAGGTATAGAACTTTGAAATGGAATAAAACAAAGATGATTTTTTTTATTGATATGAAATTTACTTTATTCGAAAGACAAACTTCTGGCATTATTATTTAAATATGATTTCTGGCATATGTCCTCCAAGTGTTCAATCGTTTCGGGCTTATCAGTGTAGACTGGCGACTTCACATATCCCCACAGAAAATAGTCAAGCGGCGTTAAATCGATCTTGGAGGCCAATGCACGGATCCGAAACGTGAAACTATGCGGTTACCAAACTTTTCCTTCAATAAATTCATTGTGCGATACGTACTTCGAACAGAACCATGATTTTCAAAATAAATTTTCACAATTTGGAAGCGTTGTTCAGGCGTCAGTCTATTCATGTTGAAATGCCAAACCAAACTAAACATAAATCACTTAACAGCTGACAAAATGGCCAGTTAAAAAAGTGTTGTCAACTTCATGTTCTATACCTCTAAAAAAAACACCCTTTATTTATGATTATTTGTGTTTGATATCCATCTAGCTTAATCAACTTCATTCTAAAATCAGCTTTACTACCATATTCTAAAAGAAACTATATTTTTTTCTTAGTTTTAATATCAGTTGGGATTATTACCGAGTTTTCCAACTCGAATGACTTCACTTTCTTTTACTTTCTTTAATTGTCCGCAACCAAACTCCAAGATATATTTCATATCAATGAATTAAAACATTTTCTGAGTTATATTAAATACTTTTATTATTTATTATTGTGAGATTAGTAAAATTTGCTTAGATTATAAATTTCAAATATTAAAGATGGGTCCATTCGCTCTTATCGATCGATTTGCTTTCTAGCTCTCGATAATAACAAAAGTATCGATAGTTAATTTTAAGCTATTCAATACATCGAGTATGTTAGCTACTAAATACATTCTTCGATTACATATTTATAACTAAACTTCAATGTATACATATCTTCATGAACAATATCCATTTGGAAAAGTTTTCCAATACCATTTACCATAATTCCACTTTGCACATTGACACCTAACCAAAAGTCATTCAAAAAGTGTGAAAGACAAGAGAGCACTTCGAAGCAACTCTGTGTATGTACGTACATATGTATATGTTTTTATTTGAGTAATAGCCAGAGCAAAGAAATTGTGAAAAGCACTCGCAACTACACTTCTGGACATGGACACTTTACTGACAATGTCTGACCTTTTCAGCAACTGGACTCAAGAAAGAAACGACGAAAAGTAAAAGCAAATTTTGTTGAACAACAGCAACACCAAAGCATATATATATGAGAAAAGTAAAAATAAACTAAAGTACAAGAAATAACTAAAAATTGATGCATGCACAAATGTTGTGGTGATGATTGGGGGTGTGGTGGGGGCTTGTCAAAATGCTTACGTGATGTTACTACTTGTGTGAGTGTGTGTGTGAAGGTCGCAGGGAGGGCAGCAAACAACAAGATAGAGACGCAGACAAAAAAAAACAGCAAAAGGGGCCAAGACGCAGACGTACAGGACAAAAGTGTTTCGTCTTTTTGGCGTCGTTGCCTTTTGTGTCACAAGTTGCGCCAGCCAGGCAGAACACACTACAACAACAACAACTTGGGTGTCAAACTTTAAACTGTCAAAAGTTGTATGTGCTTTGTCTTCGCCCCCCCTTCCCCCCTTCGCAACCACTCTGTCGCAGCTACGTGCTGCGCTGTCAACAGCTGCATAGACACGCGCCAGTTCAATATTGATGCCAACTTTTTGAGGCAGCGATTAAAAGCGCATTTAAAGGCATACACTGCCCCAAAACACCCACAACAACAACAGCAACAACAACAAAAGCCCTAGAGGCTAACGCCAAAAACCACAAGCTGCAGCAATTGCCCCATCGCCCAACCATCGATGAAGCTCACAAATTGCCCCCAAATGAGCCTCCAGCCTGCAAGTATGCTACAATAAACTGCAGCAGCATATGTCTACAAATGTGTGTGTGCGTGTGTGTAAGTGTGTGCGTGTGTGTACCGGTTGTTGCGTGTTTACGCAACGTAACCAAAGTCAAAACCTCGATTAGGATTCAATCTGCTGCAGGGCCCCAAAAACACTCACACAGCGCTGTTTGTCGTCCTTGTATGATAGTCCTTGTTGCTGTTGTTGTTGCGCCGCAGGTCAGCAGCAAAGTCAAACCGATTAAAACGCACACACACACAACAACAGACTGCCAATCCAGTTGCCCGTACAGCCATAGGTACGATGTGAAACGTATTCTTCAAGGGGCAATTAACTGCGACGCGCTCGAAAGTATGCTACAAAAAAGTGGCTAGCGAAAAAAAAATATAGTGCCCGCATGGTGTTGTTGTGCAAGGCTTGCATAGATTAGATTTTTGTCCCCTCCCCTCGCGAACTGACTGACTAAAAATATATCCAGCAGCAGCTGCCGAAGGGACCGCAACTTTGTGCCATAAAACAGCCATTAACGCCAGGAGTCCTTCATAGAGTTTAGTTCGCTTTCGTTTTTTCAGTCAGTTGTTTGTTGCTAGTGAGCGCTTTAAGCGCTTTAAGTTGCGCTTCTTCAGACTTACGCGGCTGTCAACAACATTCAAGCGCATCCAATTGCAATTAGCCAAGGTGCAAGAAAACGCCAAAAGAAAACAGAAGAAAATATCAGCCACAAGTGGGCGATGCGAACATGAAACCAATTTAAACTACCAAGCAAAACAAAAAATAACAAAAAAAGAAAAGGAAGAAGCAAAAAAATATATATTTATAATGGATAGACTGCATAACTGTGGGATACCCTAAAGTTAGTTTAACTAAATGTCATAAAAATAAAATCGATTCTTATCGAAATGAAGTAGTTATCGACAACATCTAATATATTTATAATGGTGAAAGTGCCTATCTGTGGGAGACCCTAACTAACTTTAAAAAAAAGTCATAAAAATAAAATCAATCGATTTTTATCGAAATGAAGTAGTTATCGATAACATCTAATATATTTGTAATGGAGAGAGTGCACTATCTGTGGGATACCCTAACTAACTTCAGATAAAAGTCATAAAAATTAAAACGATTTTTATCGAAATGTAGTAGTTATCGATAACATCTAATGGAGAGAGTGCCTAACTGTGGGATACTCTAACTAACTACAAATATATGTCATAAAAATAAAATAAATCGATTTTTATCGAAATAAAGTATCGAACTAGTTATCGATGACATCTAATATATTTATAATGAAGAGATTGCCTAACTGTGGGATACCCTAACTAACTTCAAATAAATGTCATAAAAATTAAATCAATCGATTTTTATCGAAATGTAGTAGTTATCGATAACATCTAATGGAGAGAGTGCCTATCTGTGGGATACCCAAACTAACTAACTAATAAATGACATAAAAATAAAATCAATCGTTTTTTATCGAAATGTAGTAGTTATCGATAACATCTGAGAGACCTGAATGCTCAAAGAGTTTTATAATTCCCAACTGAATCGCTTTTTTAATGGGTACAAATAATAATAATATACTCAAGGCGTCGACAATGTGCATGAACGTGGTTTGGCTGGGGCGGGCCACGCCCAGCTGCTCGAGCTCAACGTCTGCAGCAAATTAATTTACCGAGTGTCTTTTGCAGCAGCCCGCGGACATGGCCAAGTCCTTAAGAGACAGAGAGAGAGAGCGAGCGAGAGAGAGAGAGAAACGAAGGTAAGACAAAACGGGTGAAGAACGCGTCGCGTATCTACAAGATACAAGATACGTACGTATCTCGGCATTACAATTTCAATCTGACGAGCAAACAATTCATTTAGCGGGCAGTGGGGGGCACTTTAGAAAAGTATCTCAATCTCGGGCCATCATATTCCTGTTTAAATAAAAAAAAAAAAATACTTCAACAGCAGTAAATCGTAAAAAAAAAAGAAGAAGCGAATGTAAGCCGCAGCATATCAAATTACCCAAGCAGAGCCAGATGACAAAGTGTGTGCGTGTGGCAGTGGCAAGGGCCGTTGTGGCAAGGTGTAGTCAAAGTAAGTCAGCTACTTGATAAGTGGCTTGCCTCACGATGCGGTTGTCAGTCGCCGCCGCATTTGATGCGATGCTGAAAAATTGTTGCCAATTTTTTTCCCTAGCTCTCTGACAGCTTTCGAAGCTATCCGAGACTATCGCGAGCTTGAGTGAAAATGTTTGGCATTTTAATTTTATTAGACAGAAGTAGCTGAATGTGGAAGTGAACGGAACGGAAGGGCAGGGAGTGTATAACGGATGTTGAAAGCCCTGCAATAAGATACAAATAAATGATTGTCAAACAAATCTGTGAACTTAAAAGAGTCTTAAGCTGATACGGGGAGCTCTTTTGATTGAAATATGTTTTCTGTGTGCTTAGGCATCATATAGGAAGTACCATAGGTAAGCAACGGTAAATACAATCGGAGAAAAAATCGCAAAAAAAATTATTCCTTTTACAATGCGGTTTTCATACCCTGAACCCATTGAAAATGGGTAAAAAGGGTATAATGGTGTAGCATGCCACCACTAACACACATTGGTATTAGGCCACCACTAGTACTTTAAGCTGTAATGTTAAGCTCATTTAGCATCTGTTAAATGAGAAACCGGAGGTACATGTTAAGACTGACGAGATCGAAGGAGTCAGTCTTGTGATGATCGCTGATATGAGTGGACGTGCTATTAAATAAAGAATTATATTACAATGGTTTTGTGCAAAAGTATATTAACAGACAGAAGGAAGCATCTCCGAACCCATAAAGTATATATATTCTTGATCAGCCGAGTCGATATAGCTATGTCCGTCTGTCCGTCCGTCCGTATGTATAAACGCGTCGATCTCAGAGACTATACGAGCTAGAGACTCCAGATGTGGAACATAAGCTCGCTGAATCCCTAGGCAGTACAAGTTTGTTTCAAAATTTCGATAACTCTTTCCGTTTCCGATATACACTTGTGATCGATAACAACAAAAATTAATTCAGACATTTTTATGATGCAGTTTGAAACTTTAGACGAAATAATGATAATCTGTGAAATTTTATTGAAATAGGTTGAGAAACACCGGAGATATGGAATATTGAAGGTAAGAAAGTATGTATTGTACGCGTATACACACACACACTCGCACATATTTGCAAGCAGTGACTGTACGCGTTAAGTATAGGGTTCAGCGTATAGTCTACGCGGGAAACGTAGTTAAACTGAAAACCAAACATGTTTATTTAACTTTAAACAAAGTTAAGAGTTCAACGGTTCACATTTTATTTGTTTGTTGCATGCTTTGATGTGATGTGTCTGCCGCAAAGGGTTTCACATGGCAACACTTTTAATTACACGTTTATTTATAGTATGCATACTAAGTTCTACACTTGTATTTGTTTTGCATTACAAGAATCCATTTTTCTTTCCTGCCTCCCAAATGCATTGCATATTTGTAAATCTTTGCCACAAACAACAACACCCACTCACACACACACACACACACACACATACGTGCAAGCACCTTTGCACACCACATGGTTGTTATTGCTGTTGTTGCAACAGCAGAAGCAACAACTGTTGTTCATTGTCTTGTTAGGGCAGCCACAGAAAGGCAGTTTACCCCACACCCCAAAAAAGTCCCTCCCTCCCACCGCAGCCGTGCAATCTTGCCACAGAAAAATGTTGCCAACACATTTTGCACAATGTTTTCTTACGCACACACACACACATACACACATACAGTTAGATAGAGTCGGCAACAGACAGCGCAGATGAACGACTTGAGGGATTTTGCTGAAATGACATTTGGCTCCACATGTGACAGGCAGCCAGAAAGCCAGGGCAAAAGCAACAACAACAACAAGTGAGTGCAGCCGATGGCATTGAAAAAAGCAATTTAAGTCAAGTACAGACACACACACCCACACCCACACAAACAGAGACTACATACACACGGCGAGGCATATGCAATCACGCACACACACACACGCATGCCAATTGCTCTCTCCAGCCGCCCCGCTCTCTCTCCCTCCGTGTGCAAATTTTGATAAATTGCCGCCGTTACCTTTTGCCAAACAAGTAAGAAGGCTCTAGTCGAGAAATCCCGACTAGACGATACCCTGAACTTCAATGCTCCATATCTCAGGTGTTTCTCAACCGATTGCAATAAATTTCAATAGATTGTCTATATTTAGTCTAATCTTTCAAACTGCATCAAAAAGTTTTTCAAATTCAAGATTTTGTTGTTATCGATCACATGTGTATATCGGAAACGAAAAGAGTTATCGAAATTTTGAAACAAACTTGTACTGCCTAGGGATTAGGAGAGCTTATGTTCCAAATCTGGAGTCTCTAGCTCTTATAGTCTCTGAGATCGTTAGACATGGATATATCAACTAGGCTGATCAAGAATATATATACTTTATGGGGTCGGAGATGCTTCCTGCTGCCTTTTACATACTTTTGCACAAAACCATTATACCCTTTTTACCCATTTTCAATGGGTTCAGGGTATACAAATGAAACAGTGTTGCCATATGTTTGCTAATGTCCAACAGGATGTGTGAGTGTGGGGAGTCGTATGGCAACTCAATTTGAGTTGAGGTGAAATCAAATGCTACCACTACCTTTAAGTGAAAAGTAAGCATTAAGATCGTACTTATTAGCAATTTAGCATGCGAATCAATACTTACTCTTACTCAGATATTATAGCAATCAGTTCAATAAGAAATCAATAACTAAATTGAAATGGAGTCAAGAACTAAGCTAAGTGCAAAACTTTGGAAGCCGACAAACAAGCGAAGTGCAAGTAAAAACGATAAATCTATGAAATTATTAACAGCCAAATCGAAGTGAAACGAAAAAGGGAGTAAGAGAGAGAGGTACAAGACGTTGCCAATCGATGCGTGCCGCTCTCGTGATAAATGGGCAAGGAGTCGCAGTTGGAGTCGCAGTTGGAGTTGGAGTTGGAGCCACAGCTGCCAGAAGAATGCATGAGGAGGCTAATTGAATTTAATTGCCCACTTAATAGTGCAATGAGCAAGCACACGAGAAAATAAAAGTAAATCTTGTGTATGTGTGCTTGTGTGTGTGTGTGTGTGTGAGTGCGTTTTGCCATTTCGTTAAACTTGACCACAAACAGAGAGCAACTCGAGAGTGACCAAAAATATATAAAATATTAGATTTTAATCAAAAGTAATATCAAAACAAGTAAGAAGGCTCTAGTCGAGAAATCCCGACTAGGCTATACCCTGAACCCTGTACTTAACGCGTACAGTCACTGCTTGCACGTATGTGTGAGTGTGTTGCATACTTTCCTTAACTTCAATGTTCCATATCTCCGGTGTTTCTCAACCGATTTCAATAATAATTTTCACAGATTATCATTATTTCGTGTAATCTTTTAAACTGCATCATAAAGATTTCTGAATTCAAGATTTTGTTGTTATCGATCACATGTGTATATCGGAAACGGAAAGAGTTATCGAAATTTTAAAACATACTTGTACTACCTAGGGATTAGGCGAGCTTATGTTCCAAATCTGGAGTCTCTAGCTCTTATAGTCTCTGGGTTCAGGGTATAAAAAATAGCTTCACTCTTCTCACATGTTTGTTAGCATATTGCAGATAGTTTTCCAGGGTATATTTATTCAGTTTATGTAACGGTTAGTTATATTGGACGTAGATGTACTAACGGACAGTAAATTCACGTTGTGGAAAAAGGTTATTTCAAGCATTGTTCTACGATTAGAAAGAGAGGGACGTAAAGTATACTATGGTAGGAAGATAAGTTTAAGGTTTTATGCCAATTAAGACCCCGAAGTACAAAAAGCAGGAATTGTTTCCATCCTGATGAATCCTGTATTTGGGATACCATATACAAGATCCATATTTGAGGCTAGATCGTACAAGAGTTTTTGTTATATAGTTCTCAGTCATAGTAAGCAGCATAACGGTTGACCGAAGGTTGTAGACACGGCTTTATGAACATTTGATCGCCCTCGTTAATCCAATGAGATATAACTGGAAAAAGGGGTGTGAGAAAACCAAATACACAATAAAACAAATACAGCGAATGAACCTTGCTTTTTCCCTATGATAACTGGACATGCAGCATGCAAGGTTCGCTCATCATAGTCGTAGGTGCCCGGAACCAGGTTGTGCCAAAAGAGAGCCTTGCCCTTCTCTGGCTGTACCACAATATCCAGATCGAAAAAAACCGTGCCACCTCCTCTAGCCACATCATTAAGCTAAACAGGAGACACACATTAGGTTAGAAGCAAACTTGAGTGAGTTCAACTTACATAGAAGAGAATTGTGGCAAAGCGATCATCTGGATAATCCGTGTTATTAAAATAGTCATGATGGGCACTGTAATGTCCACCGAAAGCATACTCCAAAAATTGAACAGAATCTTGAAAGACATCTATGATCAAGCCGGACATATCCGCAATACGTCTCCCAATGCGATACATCAGTTCTACATCCTGGTCGGTAAGATCTAGTTCCATTATCCAGACACCGATAGAGGTGCGTGCCTTTGAATACGTATCTTCTTTAATACCATCTCTCAATACAACTGTACGAACTAAATGTGGTTCGCTAATGCGCTGCAGTTCGGCAATCTCCGATTCGTAGATCACATTGTGAAAGACGACTACATATGGCTCCAAGGATAACACTTCCATTTTAAAGGGAGCCAGTCGCAAGAACTCCGCAGGCTTCGTCTTATAGGAGCAAACCAGGCGAGTTGGTTTATTCTGATGATGCGGCCCGCAAACTTCACTATAATCTTCAAAACCTTCTTCCTCATTTCGATCTGTCTTTTGTAGCTTCGTGTACTTCATAATTTTAGTTAATAACTCATTAGCGTGAGAGCTTAGCTCCGGCTCAAGCACTAAAACAGTTCGAGCCTCTTCCCAGAGATCTAATAAAAAAGGGAAAACTGTGTGGTTAACAATACTGTTTTAGAGTCGAACGGTGTTACCTTGGAATAAAAGGGATCGGGCCAAAGATATGATTATTTTGCTTCTGGTTGCTTTCAACAGCTTATAGCTATCTAAAAGTGTAGCAGGCAACTTATCCATTATTTCTCGAGCAGTGAAAAACCATTTGGATGCATTTTCAAAATCATTCACATGTAAATAATGTCTTCCCAACTCATAGCAGTCCAGAAACGAGAGCTTCGTCCTAAGGATAACAAAAGTTTAATAGCTAAAAACAAGCTCAAAAGCTTCAATACTCACTCGTACTGTTCTCCTTGGAGTAAACCATTGGCCATATCCTTTGGGTTCAGTCTAAAAATTGTTTGTATTCGCCGCATGGCTTCGGATGCCTCTTCCAGATGTCCAATCTGCGGTAACTGGGAGCGTCTTGTGTCACCAAGGTAGCTTTCCAGCTGCAACCAATCCCTATGCATGTGTTTTATGAGGGAATAAATGTTGAGCGGATTGGAGAGGAACTCCTCCTCACGCCCTTCAGCTAACCTTAAAGGTTTTTCAAACTCGCGACTCAATCTGCAAGAGATCAGAATAATTAAGGATCCTGGTGAAAGTTCTAATTACCTGGTCAGCTTATCGATATGGTTATTGAGGCTCGCAACGAGTTCCCTTTCCAGATTTAGTAACTCTAGTTTGTCCGTCATGGATGTTGTGTAACTTCTAGTTTCTTCATCCGATTGACCCTGCACCAGTGTCGCAAATAAGCCAAAACTATTCAAAAGCAATCCAAAGATCATCATCACAAGTTGAATATGTCGTGTTGACTGGCAACTAGTACTATAACCGGCTTATGGCTCGGTATAATCGTCACAAAACGATTCGCTACGCAAAAAGCAAGACTAATAATAATACTTTTGTTAGCTTGATAATATTTTCTTAAGCTTTTCTTCAAAGTATATTTTAACTAATAACCCGCTTTTATGCATTAATATATTTTATAAATAACATAACTCAACAACCATAACAAACTTACTTAGGCAGTATAACGGCTAACCGGAAGTTGTAGGCCTGGTCTCAGGAACATTTGACATTACTGAAAGAAAGGTTGTGTGAAAATAAAGATTGTATCAGTGATCATCCACGAAAGTGTCAAAGAATGGCCTGTGTAGGAATCTCGATAGCGATACGAATAAAAATTTAAGTTTTTATTTCACTCGCACAAATCCCTATATATTTTCTTAGTTCGATTTGAATTGAAAAGAAAGATTTTTCATATCAATTTTATTTATTAATTATTTTTTTTATTTTTCTTAATTAATCTAATCTTTTTACTTAATATAGAAAGTTTCTAATTCCAAATTTCCTTTTATTCTTCTGGTTTCTCCTCCAGGATACACAACTGGGCGGAGAAGATAACAGTGGTAGCTCCACCAACAACAACAACCCCTGAGGCTCATGCGGAAGCTGTAAGTAAGTAAGTATCCAGTTAGCTAAGATTTTCTATTCTTTTCGTTTACGTTTCGTTTTCACTTGCAGCAATTCTGGGAATTATCCTGTCGGTGACACGCTTTGTGGCATCCGTGGGACTCTTTGCCTTTTCACCGCTACGCAGCCATCTTGGTAGTCGCATCCTTCGACGGTGCAACTCGGCGGTTCAATATTCCAAGGTAAGTAAAAACCCAAACAATTGGATCATTAATATTCCTATTGTCACCATTATTTCAGGTACAATCGAAGGAGGAGGAGAATCTGTTGCTTGAGAACGTTCATCACCAAAGAAGAAGATCGAGACGAGTAAAATGTGAAACTTATTGAAGAGCTAAAAAAAGAAAGTACCAACAAGTATTGAATGCTTATGATACTTATATATATACTACAAGTCTTACTTATTGTACCATACGATGTCAAGAAATGATACCAACAACAAGGACAACGACAACAAACCCCAATTAATGGAACTAATAATGTATATCCCTAAACAATAGTCTATACACAAAACATACATATATATATATATATATATATATATAAATATATTTTATATACTACCATTACATATGTAAAGGCAACAAACCCAAACAAAAATCGATAACAACAATCACATCGATAGTAGCTATATACCATATAATAGTTTCTAAATCCAATTGTTATTATTTAAAATCTACCAACATCAGATTTTCAATCTTTATAAGTATTTGACTTAAAGATAATATTTTTAAAGATAATATACATATAGCAATTTTATAAAGTATTTTTTCCAGTTCTTGTTAGTTTTATGAGACTGTACTTAATTTTATTGTTTGGGTTTTAATACTCTTTTAACTGTGTTTTAATAAGCTTAAAACATTTAAGTTTTTTTTTATAAACTACGCAAGTAAATGTAAATCTATATATATATATATATATATATATATGTATATGCTCTGTATAAAAACAAAAGAAATTTGAAAAAATATAAGCAAAATCAATACACAAAATACATTTTTTTTATTTTACTCTCCTCCACAGCAGTCAAGTTTATTTTCCTCGTTAACCATTTTTTTTTTTTTTTTTATTCTATATAATTTTTATTTTTATTATATACTAGAATATATTTATGAATGAAATTATTTATTAATGTATGATTTTTGCTTAGCCAATAAAAACATTTTATTTATCATATTTTGCTATTTCACTTGCGTTTTTATGCCATAACTTGGTCATTTTTGTAAGGACATCGGCAGGACACATATTTTTGAGATCGTATGCTAAAGGATTATCGATTTGCATTTAAAGTTTTTCAGAATTCGTCTAAAAATTTTTCCTAAAAAAAAGACAAGGGGGTAGGTCAGAATTTTTGATGATTTTTGAAAAAACGGTCGTATTTCAGTTGTCTTAAGGACTTTTCGGATGTCCTTTGGAGCACAGATAGTCCTAGGGCTGCCAATTCGAATATAGCAATAAAAAGGACGAAAGTCCTTAAAACAGCGAAGATATAACGACTCTTTTAAAAATCAGAAAAATGCTTCTAAATTGCACAAATCCTTTCGGATCCTTGCGAGTCCTGCGTCAAAAGTTAGGTTTTGACTAGAGCTACAATCTGGTCAAAGGACATTCAAATAGTCCTTGTAGTTTTCGAGGAAACTGCGATTTTGTGATTTTTAGCCATTCCCATTCGACCTGGAGCTCAATTTTTTCAAGTGTAGGGATCTTAGATAACCCCATATTTTTTAAATGCAGTTTGATAGAGTTCGTCCTTACGTTTCTAACGCGCCGTGTCCTGCAAAAATATGCAAGGATTTGGCCCAGTTAGAGCTATTTTAGTATTGAAAAAATCATGCCCCTAAAAGTATGCACTTTATTCGTAAAAAATATTTTATTTCTCTATTTTGCTACTTCACTTGCGTTTTTATGCCATAACTTGGTCATTTTTGTAAGGACATCGGCAGGATACATTTTTTTGAGATCGTATGCTAAAGGATTATCGATTTGCATTTAAAGTTTTTCAGGATTCGACAAAAAAAATTCCTGAAAAAAAGACAGGGGGTTGGTCAGAATTTTTGATGATTTTTGAAAAAACGGTCGTATCTCAGTTGTTTTAAGGACTATTCGGATGTCCTTTGGAACACAGATAGTCCTTGGGTTGCCGATTCGAATAAAGCAATAAAAAGGACGAAAATCCTTAAAACAGCGAAGATATGAGGACTTTTTTAAAAATCAGAAAAATGCTTCTAAATTGCACAAATCCTTTCTGATCCTTGCGAGTCCTGCGTCAAACATTAGGTTTTGACTAGGGCTACAAACTGGCCAAAGGACATTCTAATTGTCCTTGTAGTTTTCGAGGAAACAGCGATTTAGTGATTTTTAGCCATTCCCATTCGACCTGGAGCTCAATTTTTTCAAGTGTAGGGATCTTAGATAAATCCATATTTTTTAAATGCAGTTTGATAGAGTTGGTCCTTACGTTTCTAACGCACCATGTCCTGCAAAAATCTGCAAGGATTTGGCCGAGTTAGAGCTGTTTTAGAAATGAAAAAATCATGCCCCTAAAAGTATGCAAATTATTCGAAAAACTGGTAAACAAATCATAAAGCCGTTTTTATTTTTGTTCGATATAATTTTTATTTACTCTGTTAGTTAACATTTTATGATATGTTAGTTAACATTTTATGTTATGTAAGTTAACATTTTAAATAAAGTTAGTTAACATATTAAATTATGCTAGTTAACATTTTAAATTATATTAGTTAACATTTTATGTTATATTAGTTAACATTTTAAATTCACTTAGTTAACATTTTAGGTTCTGTTAATTAACATTTTAAATTCAGTTAGTTAACATTTTAAATTATGCTAGTTAACATTTTAAATAATATTAGTTAACATTTTAGGTTCTGTTAGTTAATATTTTATGTGATGTTAGTTAACATTTTAAATTAATTTGATTAACATATTAAATTATGTTAGTTA
This sequence comes from Scaptomyza reducta, assembly GCA_035044485.1. Classification (NCBI taxonomy): domain Eukaryota; kingdom Metazoa; phylum Arthropoda; class Insecta; order Diptera; family Drosophilidae; genus Scaptomyza; species Scaptomyza reducta. Next base: position 22,829 of record JAWNNV010000634.1, read on the forward strand.
ATATTTTAAATTTTCTTAGTTAACATTTTATGTTCTGTTAGTTAACATTTTAAATTCTGTTAGCTAACATTTTATTTTCTATTAGTTAACATTATACGTTCTGTTAACGTTTTAAATTCTGTTAGTTAACATTTGAAGTAACAGAGCTATGCTGTATCGAGAAATCTGATCATCGGAAAAATACCAAAAAATTCCTAAAAATACTAGATATTACGAAAAACTCGTAAAATCATGGTGAAATATTTAACAAATAATAATAAAAAGTATAGCTTGTATACCTAAGACATAAAGCTCAATCTATATAAAAAGCCATGAGATTATTTAACAATATTAAGCTGTGAGCTTTCCTTTCATAGCGTTAGTTTTTCAACTTATACATTTAATTTACAATATAGTAAGTAGTAAGTAATGTACAAATTGTAAGGGGCGGCGTCACTGGCGATGGTTTAATCAACTCCTGATTGTCAGCTGTGGATCCTTTCAACGCTGATTTGAGCCTCGAGATGTTAATTGATGTTATAATAGTTATAATTTGTTGAAAGATGAAAATGTTATTGGCGATTGACAGCTCAGTTGTCGGCAAACATGAACTTGATGGCGACTGTTGATAAAACAAAAGGAAAAAGGAAAGTTAGTAAATAATCTTGATGGGAACTAGAAACGAACTTACTCAGCCTCTTGCCCAGGACATTGGGACACATTGTGATGGGAAACTCGCTCTCATTGAAGATGATCAAAGCATCGCCGCGTTGCGGAAAGGCGGCCATTTCGTAATCGGGTATGGTTATGCCACCACCTAACTCCATGTCGTTGAGCTGGAAAGGCAAAGGATGAAATAAGCCAACTAACATCCTTCGATCACAACTTACAGTTAAGATGGCTGTAGCTTCAACCTCACCATGATGAACTGCGTTCAGCTGCCAATCAATAGTATTTGCTAAATTGTCCAAATCGGGCAGTGAGAAGGGATCCATCGGTCCAAACTCGAACAGGAACCATAGCTCATCATAGTAACTATTAAGTCCAGCCATATTAGCGACACGATCCGACAAATCCGACGTCACCTGACTGTAACTATCCCGCACGAAACAACCCTGGACACCCTCGTCTGTCTGCAGCGCAGCACTAGGAGGACAACGCTCAAAGGCTTGCCTCATATGCAGGATCTCACTGTCATAGATGGCATCCTTGTAGAGCAACACATAGGGTTCATAGAGCAACTCCTCCAGTCGAAACGGTTCAAGAAACGTTGCCACAACCGTATTCAGTTCACATACTAGTTGCGAGTCACGCTCGAAATGTCCTTGGCACAGCTGCTCCAGGCTGCTGGCAGTCTTCAACGGTGCTGGCCAAGGATCTCCCATGCTCAACACCTCCAGCTGATTCTGCAGTTCAACATGCGCTGGATTCAAGTCGAGCGCCTCGCTCAGAGCTCTGAGAGCTTCCTTCGTCATATCTACAATTGGATTATACGCTTGATTCGCTTGATTCGATATGATTATGGGAGAGTATTCTATTCTTACTGAGTTGGTTGAAGACCTTGAATTGCATTTCGTAGACCCGCCAATGCGGCACGCCCATTGGATCTGACGACGTGGTATAGTTCACAGCTGCTGTGTGAAGCCATTCCAAGGCCTCGTGATACCTTTGCTGCTCAACCAGATCCTCAGCCATATGGAAACAATCCTTTGGAGTTAGTCTGTCAAAGGTCTCGATTGGGTGTTCCGTTAGGAATATTGTTGGTTCATAGTTGTAGAAACTGCAGAGAGATTGAAGTGTTTCGGCCGACTCTTGGTAGGCGCTCAGATCAGACGTCAGTGTGACCAGGCGCTGTTGCAGCTTGATCTGCTTGCTGCCCGCTGATTCCAGCATGTCTTCCAGCCAGGCGGGCCAATCCTTGCGCATGTGGCTCATCAGACTGAAGCCAAATATGGGATTTGTCAGGTACAAATGGGGATTTGAATCAGCCTCGTTTATCCTTTTTGCGTACTCGCCAATTGCGCTAAAATATATATCATTAATTAGTTGGGAAGTTTGGGAATTTCAAATAATCTTACTCTTCGATTCGTTGAAGTTTCATGTTCAACTCGTTGGCATAATTGCGAAAGTTGTCAAGCATTTGACGTTCCAGTTCGAGCGCTTTTTCCAGATTCACAACTTTGATGTTGTTGTCTCCCTGAACAGCGACTCCAAGTAACAGCAGCAGGCTCAGAATTCCAACCATGTTCGAGTAGATTTAGATCTGAAGTGAAAACCAAGCGAAGCTGAGATGGTATTTAACTGAGTTTTACTTTTCAACCATATCGAATCTAATTTGAGTGTTAAAGTGGAACTATGAAAGTCGGAGATTCTTATCCCCTTCACAGTTGTGCATTCATTGATTGGCCAATACTTGGCAATAGTTTTAGATTCATTGTTCGTTTTAGAAAAGCAGTGGAATGCCAAGATAGTATTTAGATTAGTTTTAGAGTTTTGCATTAATTGACTGCCTGTACTTGGCAACAGTTTTGAATTCATTGTTCGTTTTAGGCAAGCAGTGCACTGAAGATTCTTATCCAATTCACAGTTTTCATTAATTGAGTGGCCAATACTTGGCAACAGTTTTAGATTAATTGTTATCTTAGGCAAGCAGTGCACTGCCAAGTTAGTATTTAACTGAGTTGCGCTTTTCAACCGGAACTAGATAAAACTACGTTTCATTAAACGCGAAGATTCTATCCCCTTCACAGTTTTGTATTAATTGATTGGCCAATACTTGGCAACAGTTTTGGATCCATTGTTAACTTTGGGCACGCAGTGCACTGCCAAGATAGTTTTTAACTGAGTTTCACTTTTCAACCACATCGAATGTAATTAATTTGAGTGTCAATACTTGGCAACAGTTTTATATGCATTGTTAACATATCGAATCTAATTTGCGTGTTAAAGTGGAACTAGCTAAAACTTTACGTTTCATTAAACTACAAGATTCGATCCCCTTCATTTTTGCATTGATTGACTGCCTATACTTGGCAACAGTTTTGGATCCATTGTTAACTTTGGGCAAGCAGTTGACTGTCAAGATAGTAATTAACTGATTGGCCAAACTTGGCAACAGTTTTGGATTCATTGTTCGTTTTAGCCAAGCAGTGCACTTACAAGTTAGTATGTTTTGAGTTTTACTTTCAATGTAATTTGAGTATTGAAGATGAACTAGCTAAATCTTTACGTTTCATTAAACTATCCCTTTCACAGTTTTGCGTTAATTGATTGGCCAATACTTGGCAATAGTTTTAGATTCATTGTTCGTTTTAGGAAAGCAGTGCAGTGTCGAAACTTGGTAACAGTTTTGGATTCATTTTTCGTTTAGGCAAGCAGCAGGCAGCACTGCCAAGTTAGTATTTAACTGAGTTTTACTCTCAATCATATCTAATTTAATTTGAGTATTGAAGAGGAACTAGCTAAAACTTTACGTTTCATGAAACTCGAAAATTCTTATCCACTTCACAGTTTTTTTTCGTTGATTGCCCAATACTTGGCAACAGTTTTAGAATAATTGCTAACTTTCAGCAAGCAGTGCACTTCCAACACTTGGCAACAGTTTTAGATTAATTGTTAACTTTATGCAAGCAGTGCACTGCCAAGTTAGTATTTAAGTTTTAGGTTAATTGTTCACTTTAGGCACGACGTTTACTGCTTGGCAATAGTTTTGGATTCATTGTACGTTTTAGGCAAGTAGTGTCCTGCTTGGCAACCGTTTTGGAATCATTAAGCAGTTCACTGTCAAGATGGTATTTAACAGTACACTGCTTGCAAAATGTAAATCAAAATGTTAGCGGTAAATTTAAATTGTTGACTATGAATAATTATAAAAATGTTTTCTATTAATTACCTTAACTTGTTTGCATCACTTTAAAAAGTATTAGAGAATTGTTGCAGCTATTTTGTCCCACACTAGGACAGCTGTTTCATCATCCTCAATATCGGAATCCCACTCGTCGCAGTCCAAAGTCTCCTTCTCCTCCTCTGCATCACCCATAGGATGATGATGAGGAGCTTCAGCATGTTTCTCGTTGCATCGTTGATCCTTGAATCCTTGCTCGACGGTTTTGTATGGCGTCAGGACAATGTTCTCGAGGGGATAGCCAAAATATATTGGCCATCGAAGTTACCCAACAGAGACTCCTTACCCTGGCTTAAATTCCCAAATAAAGGCATCGCTATGGGCGCCCGGATAAGTGGCCAAGATTTTGTCTTTATAGTTGCAGAGCTAAATGCAAAAGATAGTTAATATTTGTTATATACATTTGCTAGAAGGAGACTCTCACCAGCATTGCTATAGTAATCCCGGCTATTAACGAACGAGTTCTGATGAGCGTACACATGTTTTAGTTCTCCGGTTCTTACTGCTTCCCTTTGATACACGTATTTATTATTTTTCTTTGCGCCTCGAACCACGCGGCAGCAAATACAAAAGTCACTTTTCATTGCAATTTATTTAATTTTTCTTTGCGATCAGCTGTCTTAGAGATGTGAGTTGCAGAGTCGCTACGACGCGCTTGACGGAGTTGCCAGATCGACAAAAATAAGTAAGCATGTTATAAAAAAAGCTCAGAATGGTCAAGAGTCAAGAATAAAGCTTGATGTGTTTTAGTGCTCTGTGAAATCCACTTAGTTGCATTTGCGCCGTCATCTGCATTGGATTACTCCGCTCTGTGTGTTAAAACGAAAAAAAAACTATTAAGAAATATAAACAGTTGCAATATACGTGTGTTTTAAAAAAAAAAAGATCAATAACTCTACACGGCGGACGCAATTCGCTCTCTCTTAGGGTGGTATATGTGTTTGCAATACAAATAATAATTACATACATACAGTTTTGACAGCAAAGAGAAGACCTTCAACTACAGCAACAACAATGCTACTGCAGAGAAACAAGTAAAATAAAGCGGCATATGGTTTCCCGTTTTTTTCGCCTTTTTTTTATTGCTTATTTTGTGTTCGCTCTTTTTACCCGCATATTGCTTATTTTGTGTTCGCTCTTCTTACCCGCATTAATTCAATTAGCATTCCTTCATATATCACGCTGTTTGTGTGCTTATTCACTTCATTTCATCCAGTCTAGAGTTCAAGTTTCTTTTTTTGCGTTGCAGTTTTTATCTGTTGACATATGTTTTGTGTGTTTGTATGTGTGTGTGTGTGTGGGTGTGGTGGTGTATGTTGCGTCTGCTTTATTTTGGATTTTGTTTTGTTCAACACATTCTACCGGCGTTGCCAATGCTATGGGTGCAGGCCAGCTGACTTCATGGTCACCATGACAACAACAATTTGATTGGAACACATGTTATCTGTGTGCATAAAAATCACCGCAGCAGATTTATATAATTTGCATCCGTATTTATTATGCTAATTAAGTTCATAGATAACTATTTTCGCCGCGTGCTCGTTTGCCTAATCATCGTTGACGATCTGGCAACGCTGCTCGCTCGCTCTCAAAGTTTGGCGTTTGTTGCTCTTGCGCTCCATTTATTTATTCGCTTTTATTTATACAAAACGATAAAGTGTCTTTTTATTGATTTCGAGCCCGCGAACGTGTAAGCAACGGACGGAGGATTTTGTAAATTGAAAGCGTTAATCAATTAACGTTTTTGGTATCTCTTGCTCTTTGCTGCTCGTTGCTCGCTCTCTTGCCCTTTCGTTCTTCAGATCGCCGTCGTTGTCGTTGTCGTTGGTGTGTTATCAGAAAGTTCGCGCGTGTTTTCCCATCACACAAAAGTCTCGAGCGCATTTTTAACAGGTATCTGTTTATAAATATGTACATACATCACGAAAACGAAAATTAGTGTATACATGCTATATACATGGTAAATGCTCTGCTTAAATCAATGTACGCGATAAGATAATTATAGTGTTACTTTAGCTGGAATTGAGACAATGCCGCCCGGCCAACCCACGCACATTCACACTCACGTGTCTTAATATTCTTTGTTGTGTTGAGTCAAACTGAACTGTCAAGAGATAGCTAAATGAGGCGCCATACAATACACACTTCTCCATTGTCTGCATGTATGTGTGTGTGTGTGTTAGTTTACAGCAATTTGTAAATATCTGTTACGCTTTTTGTTATTGCAATTTGAGACGCTAATTCGCCGTAAATGTCTGTTACGCTTTTTGTTATTGCAATTTGAGAAGCTAATTCGCCGCAACGGTTCATGTACAGTAAATTATAGCGGTTATTGTTGATGAAGACTGTGTGCATGTGTGCCAGAAGTGTTGCCAGCATTTTAAAAAAAAGCTAAAGCAATAGCTAGAAAAAGCTGAAGTATTTGGAACATTTATGTAAAAAAAAGCCAAAAGCCATAGCTGTTATTGTTGATGAAGACTGTGTGTATGTGTGCCATAAGTGTTGCCAGCATTCAAAAAAGCTAAAGCAATAGCTAGAAAAAGCTGAAGTATTTGGAATATTAATTTAAAAAAAAAGCCAAAAGCCATAGCTGTTATTGTTGATGAAGACTGTGTGTGTGTGTGTGTGCCATAAGTGTTGCCAGCATTCAAAAAAATGCTAAAGCAATAGCTAGAAAAAGCTGTAGTATTTGGAACATTAATGTAAAAAAAAAAGCCAAAAGAGCAACACTGGCTGGCAACGGGCCAGCAAAGCGATGCGCAACAATAGACCGCAATAGTTACAGCTACGAAAGACATGTGTGCGAGGATTTGGTTTTATATTCACTTTACTTATGTATGTGTGTTCTTATGTATGTGTGTTCGCGGCTGTGATAAGCTTGGGAATTCACTCAACGCCAACTTGTTGCCCAAATGAGTGAGAAGAATCACATATATATAACGGTATATTTAAGAAAAGCAGACGAAACAAACAATGCTTATGTAGAAAATCGATTGTTCAGTTATAATTCACAACTTGAAACTAACTGTCAAAGCTCTTCGATTTAAGCTTCAAGCTGCCCCGCGTCAGCTGATTCAGATCAATGATGGACAGATATGGCTTGGGCGGCACACTCACCCCCGGCAACTCGATACTGATTGGCGGCGCCTGCTGCTCTCTCGTCGCTCTCTTCTGGCGACTGCCCAGCTCCGAATACTGATCGTGCTGGGAACAGCTGGCCGTAGCCGCGCGTCGATAGTTGCGATAGCCACTGAAAGTGCTGCTGCCCGGCGCAATATTGATGTGCCGTGTGGGTGAGAAGCCACCCTCGTCCGAGGAGACGCCTCCGCCGCCACCCCCTCCTGAATCATAGCAAATGCTGAGATTCGTATATGAGATGGGCGCATGACAGCGTGTGGTCTTCGGCCGTGGCTTCACCTCGTAGCGTGTCCGGGAGCGGGAACGTGAATGATGCGTGCGTGGACGCCCGCGCCGCTTACCCTGCGACCGCAGCTCCGAGACCAGCGGCACGGGCAGCACGTTAATAAAGCGATAGTACTGGAGGAGCGTGCGTGCCAGATTGCGGCCAACACGATGATCTGCAAGTAGCAAGGGAATTGGAGTAAGCAGGCGTAGAGCTCTTAGGACTACTTACAGCCATCCTCGTTATAAAGAGCCACAGTCTTGCCATCCCTCAAATAATGTCCAGCTATGGACACCTCCAAAGTATAAGCATTGACCGTATCGCTGAGACGTTCGCAGCAGTAGCGGCGAATGCTGCCCGCCTTGCGTTCATCCGCATTGAACATGGTGTGCTCGGCGACATAGTCCTTGGCATTGCTGGCAAACAGGCGTGGAAAGACCAAATGGCGCTCGTAGCGATAGACATCCTCGTAGGTGTTGCCATAGATGAAGCAGCCATGCATGCTGCTATTCGCATGCAAATCGATCACAAAATCAATCTGATAGGTCTGCCAAAGAAGTCAATCGATTAGCTTTTTATCATCAAATCTGTTTGTTACTCACATCCGAATTATCCAACTCTTTCAGCATATTCCGTATGGCATGGAGTTCGGGTTGGGTGTATTCCGATGCCATATGCCAGTTGCGATTCATGTCCTGACCCATCAGATTACAGCGATTGTTGCCCAGGAACACACCATCCGGATTGACCATTGGCACTACTTTGAAGACGAAATTCTCGCGCAGCACTTGCGCTATCGGATGACTGCCCACCAGGAACTCAATGAGACCCTGGCACACATGGGAAGCGGGCGCTTCGCTCGAATGCGTGCGACACAGAATGACTATGACGCGTATGAAGCTGCGCTCCAAGCGATTTGTGGAACGTTGCAGGTGCGTCACCTGATCAATGGTCAGCAGATCCACGTTGCGATTTTGCTGCGAAGCGAGAAAAGGAATTGTTAATCCCAAGGAGTACAATTTCCGAGCACTCACCAAAGACTTGACGAGAATGGAACGTGTGAAACGCTTGGCGGCGCCTTGACGTGCATCGATTACATTCAAATAGGATTGCAAGCGGGAGTAGCTGTAGGGTGAGGCCAGGGCAAACATATACACCTCCTCCTCCTTGTCGAAGTTGAAGCCAAAGCTCAGCACATAGTGGCCCTGATGCATGGCCGAGCGATAGAAGAAGACCTGGCGCTTCGACAGCCGTTGCCACTTGGGTCTGCTCGAAGATTTGACCAGCGGCGTCAGACCCGAGTTGAATAGATTCCGGCTCTTGCTTATGTTCACAATGTTGAAGAGCACGCGCTGATCCTGCTTCACGTTGTCCACGGTGAAGTTGAACCAGAAGCGAAAGCGTGGATTACACGTATCCGGACGCAGGAACAAATCGTACTCGAACTCGCCCACCAGCTCCACCTTGCCCAGATTGCCCGTCTCGAATGCCGCATCGAAGCACAAATGTCCACGCTTCGCCTTGCCACTCTGTCCAGGCGGTCGTATAATCACGCGGGATACATTACCCAAGCCACCCTCGCCATCGCTGTCCTCGCTATCTGTAACGGGAAGAGCGTAGAATAGGTGTTTAGTTGCTGTGAAGATTAGTTGTAACTAGTTGTCCTCGTTAGTTGTAACTAGTTAGTGTTAGTCCTGTCGCCCCCTCGCTCCTTCTGCTTAGGATATCTCAGTCCTCCTCCTACCATCTGAGCCTCTCTCATACATGCTCGTATGCTGCAAAGGATCACAGGCAATGCCCAGCATTTTGACTACTTTTTCGCGCTCCTACGCCCAAGTGGCAAGTGCAACGTTCAACACACTTCTAATGCCACTTGGCTAACTAATCCGCCTTAATCCTGTCCTACCTCAGCCAAGTGCTATCTTTAAAACCAAGCCCGCTCGGCACACATATGCGTGTCTTAGTTATCGCCAAGTTTTTCAAGCTTTTGCTGCAGTTTGTGGCAACTGCCACTAAAGTCTCGTTGACGCCTCAAACGTCAGCATTTCAAAATTGAATAGTCGCGGTTGCGTGTGATTTATGAAAGCCCAAGAACAACACCCCAGCAGCCATTTCGAATCTTATTCTTAGGCTCACCTGAATCACCCATTCCTAGGACTTGCTCAGGACATGCACTTCAGTTTCAATTGACGCTGACAGGTCGTATCCTTTGACGTCTGCAGCACATTGACCTCGCCTCTCGGGCTTCCTGTTTCTCTAGCTGCTGCTGTAAAAATTCAAAATAGAAATTCAATTAACCGCCTTAGGGTTACGCCTTCCAGATTTATGTCTAACCTTTCGCTTTCTTTCACTCGATTCGCGTGCGAATGTCTCAAGGCGAAAACTCTTTTTTCTTTTCCTTTTTGTGTATAGATTGCAATCAGCTAGTACTAGACTATGCGTTTAACTGGCCGTTAGTGCTGAGTTGGCCTGAATGATGACTTTGCTTTATCGGCCTGTCTAATGTTTTGCTTGCCACTTTGAACGTTGCCAACCACACACACTCACACACACACACACACATTCCGGCTGACATGTGCCGCTGTTGTTGTGTTTGGTCGATAATAAACGCGCGCGCAGTGTTTTGGTATTTGTGGTTTTGGCCACGTTTTGGCTTTCACACACATTCGGAAATTAGCGTCACGGCACGGTCTTTAACTTTGCGTAACTCACATTAAAAAAAAAAGAAGTTCTGCAATCCTTAATTGCCTGCAGGACACGAGACACATAAGCAAAACACACGAGTTCAAAACTAGTTCAACGGGGCTAATCAATAAAAGACGACAAAAGGCACAGGACAAGCGACGCCTTTTATACACACATACGCGCATTATCATATATACATACATACATATATATATATATAGTTAAATAGCATGTCCAAACGCAGGTAGCATTTCCCAAACCTAACTGATTATTGTTCTCTGTTCATTCCTTCTTCTTTTGTCAATATCTAATACTCGGCTTTCTCTGTTGCAGATTGGGCAGCGTACACCCGACGAAGCGGTGCCGCAGCGACATGGACAACACATCCACCTCGGACATTGTGATCATCAATGGCAACTCGCATCCGGATCTGGCCAACAGCGTGGCCGAGCGCATGGGCATTAAGAACGGTGGCTGCTCCGTTTTCCACAAATCGAATCGTGAGACCATCGTCGAGATCAGCGACTCGGTGCGTGGCAAGGATATATACATCATACAAACGGGCACCAAGTGAGTGGGAATTATATACAAATTGATCATTGTTGTCTAATCTTTTTCCACTTGCTTTTCAGGGATGCCAATAACAACATTATGGAACTGCTTATTATGGCCTATGCGTGCAAAACATCCTCGGCTCGATCCATTGTTGGGGTCATACCCTATCTGCCGTACTCGAAACAGTGCAAGATGCGCAAGCGTGGCTGCATTGTGTCCAAGCTGCTCGCCAAGATGATGTGCACGTCCGGACTGACGCACATTATAACCATGGATCTGCATCAGAAGGAGATTCAGGGCTTCTTCGATATACCCGTGGACAACTTACGTGCCTCACCCTTTCTGCTCCAGTACATTCAGGAGAGCGTAAGCGAAAGAGTTATCGAATAGCTGTGATTCACAACTAATATATAAATATAATTATAAAGATACCTGATTATCGCAACGCCGTGATTGTGGCACGTAATCCGGGCGTTGCCAAGAAAGCCAATTCGTATGCGGAGCGCTTGCGTCTGGGTCTAGCTGTCATCCATGGCGAGCAGAAGGAGGCGGAGAGCGATGAGGTTGACGGCAGATACTCGCCACCACCAACCAGGTGAGTCTCCAAAATAGTTAGTTTATATTTATTTTTGGGTGTTTCTTAAACTTCCTATTATGACTGAAGTTTGAAGCAGTAAACATTTGTTGTACACTTGCACATTAATTGTTATGCTTAGTAAAAATTGTTTAAGATATGCTTCATAATTTCCTTAATTTAAAAATACACTTTACATCAAGTGTTTGTCAAACATTTTCCTTACAGTGTAGTGTCCCTAAGTAGTTTTATTTTCAGATGAAGTAAGCTTAACTTCCGCACTTTATAATAAACGTATGAAAAATATAGCTAAAGTCGAGGCTTGTTACCTTTTAGGTATCGCTCGTAGACCTCTCTGTTATTACATATGTAAACGTGCCATACTTTATTATGAATTTAGTATGTGCCGTTTAGATTGTATTAAGCACGTAGACTAGCTACACATTTGTTGCATACCACACATACCTTGAAGTCTCCGCACTTGTTGTTCATCATAAGTAGTACTTCATGGCAACAAGAATACCTTCAAAAAGATTACCTTCTCTTTTTGCATTACACATTTTGCTGAATTGCAAATCGAGCGATAAATTGTTTATCTTTATTTACGTTTATTATTATATGTTATATGGCTTATGCAGGGCGTATTGCAATATATTAGGAAATTCTTCGGTTGAAATGTGCTTACCGACGGTGTCTAGGTTTGTATCTTACATAAATATTATTTTAATATTTTTTGCGTATGTGTGTTTTGAATTTAATAATACAATTGTGAATTGTTTCTGTACTTTCATTTACTTGATTTATTTATTTATTTTTGGTTACGCTTTCAACAACAACTGCAACCACTACAAACCACATCTGCACATGTATTGTGACAACAACAACAATCAAAACTATGCACCATGCAATGTCATCATCGCAATAAACATTAATCACTAAAGAAACTCTACTCCACAACATGCACCCAGTAGCAGTCGTCAGCGCACCACGTCCGTATCGGTGGGCGTGCCGGAGCATCCATCGAAAGTCAAACCTCCACTTACTATTGTGGGTGATGTGAGTGGACGGATTGCCATCATGGTGGTAAGTATAAGCATAAGTATAAGTACAAGTATAAGTATAAGTATAAAGTATAAAGTATAGGTATAAGAGATCAATTGACTTGATGCTATCTAATATAAAGTATAAAGTATAAAGTATAAAGTATAAAGTATAATGTATAATGTATAAAGTATAAAGTATAAAGTATAAAGTATAAAGTATAAAGTATAAACTATAAAGTATAAAGTATAAAGTATAAAGTATAAAGTATAAAGTATAAAGTATAAAGTATAATGTATAATGTATAAAGTATAAAATATAAAGTATAAAGTATAAAGAATAAAGTATAAAGTATAAAAAATAAAGTATGAACTATAAAGTATAAAGTATAAAGTATAAAGTATAAAGTATAAGTATAAAGTATAAAGTATAAAGTATAAAGTATAAAGTATAAAGTATAAAATATAAAGTATAAGTATAAGTATAAAGAATAAAGTATAAAGTATAAGTATAAGTATAAGTATAAGTATAAAGTATAAAGTATAAAAAAAAAGTATAAAGTATAAAGTATAAAGAATAAAGTATAAAGTATAGGTATAAGAGATCAATTGACTTGATGCTATCTAATATATATGCTTGATTCTATCTAATATATATGCTTGCTTTGCAGGATGATCTGATTGATGATGTTCAAGCGTTCGTTGCTGCCGCCGAGATGCTTAAGGATAATGGTGCCTGCAAGATCTACGTGCTGGCAACGCACGGTCTGCTCAGCTCAGATGCACCTCGGCTGCTCGAGGAGTCGGTCATCGATGAGGTGAGTGTCTTACTCTTACTAACTGTTGGATTACCCCTAACCGTTTACTTGTTCCTTTTTTAGATTGTTGTCACCAACACCATTCCACATGAGGTACAGAAGTTGCAGTGCAACAAGATCAAAACGATCGACATATCGATACTAATCGCTGAGGCCATACGGCGCATACACAACAAGGAGTCTATGTCATATCTGTTTCGCAATGTTACACTTGAGGATTAAAGAGAGAGGAACTTTACACTTTATATACACACAACACACCAATGTCACAAATTGTCACTAGCCAGTGAAGTAGCTTCATGAAAGTTGCGCCCTTTATATTGTTTGTTTTTCCCCCCTACCCCTACCTACTATGTTTCATTTTATTAAACAAAAAAATCGTTATTTTTTAATCGCTGCTCAAATAAAATTAAATTTGCTTTAAAATTGTTACATTTATTTTTTCCTAATGTATTGAAATTATTCGTTGCATACTTTTAGGCAGCGCCGCAAAATAACCATTTTTATAATTTCTTTATAGATGTGTAAATTAAACAATCCCAAGCACTTGTTCATCTTACCTTACACAAATTGTGCCAATTTCAAAGCTGTGCTAACCAATATGGCAATCGGATTTTTCAATAACCTACTGCGTCACTTTATAAAAATCAAATGCAAATACACAAATACGAGCAATAAATAAAGCTAATCAACCATTTTCACACTCAAAGATTAACAAAGTAACGCAAAATAGTTAATTTCAACAGCTGGTAGCAAAAAGCACTTAAGGCCACTTAGCAGACGGAAATGGTACACTTATCCCCAATAATTGTTAACAATTATTACCACTGACTAATCATAATTAAACAATTGCCTTCTATTTGTGTTTGTTGAAATTTATAAATACTATAAATCGTACAATAGGTCCGCACTATATATATATATATATGGTAGTAGTAAATTATTAAGTCGCGTTATGTTTCATTTATTACGATCAATTAAGCTCAGAACAAAGGTGTTTTTTTTTACTACATTTTATAAATCAAACAAACAAAAAAAATAATAAATTTAATAAATTCGTCGACTGGGCAAATGCCGCATACAAAATAAAACTGTCACATCATTTTACTGCGCTTGTACACTTTAATTTGTGGGCTTGCAATTTATTACATTATTATTATCTATTGTATAAACAAATATTGCCTTTGCCAACTTTGTTACAGACTCTGACTCTGACGGATGCGCTTGAGGGAAGCTATTTGAGCAAATATTTAAGTTTGTTGTTGCTCGTTTTAAATGCGTTGCGGAAATGGTGAACAGCACGATAAGATTAGAGCACAATAACTTCAGAATTCATCTCATCAATGTGTATGGATGTTAATTAAAACAACAAACACTGTGTATTGTGTATACGCCTCATAAATTAAATACTAGGGCCAGCTAAGGGCTGTGATTAATTGCCCACGGCGACTTCTGTGATTGGAGACGCTTATAAATATTTGCAGCAAACAGAACGTTAACTTATTTTTATGGTCAGTAATGGCAAGATAAAATATCTACGTATATGAATGTGCATAATGTATTTACATAACGACTTGACTTCAGTTTCTAGTGATTACGTACAGTAAAAAACTATGTCTGGGTAGTATGGAAATTTTTCAAAAAAAGTACCGAGAACATAAACTAATAAATCTACGATTTACTATTTTATATTCTATTGCGCAAAAGACTAAAAATTATTCTAAAAACATAGTTGCGAAGCTTGGAAACAAACTTGTTCCTGCCTGAAAAGTCTTCCAATATATTCTTAATATATCTGAGTATTATGGAAATTTTAAAAAAAAAAGTACCGAGAACAGAAACTAATAAATCTACGATTTACTATTTCAAATTCTATTGCGCAAAAGACTAAAAATTATTCTAAAAACATAGTTGCTAATGTTGGTTCGCTTCTTGCCTGAAAAGTCTTCCAATATATTCTTAATATGTCTGAGTAGTATGGAAATTTTTCAAAAAAAGTACCGAGAACAGAAAACTAATAAATCTACGATTTACTATTTGAAATTCTATTACGCAAAAGACTAAAAATTATTCTAAAAACATAGTTGCGAAGCTTGGTTCGCTGCTTGCCTTAAAAGTCTACCAAAACATTCTTAATATGTCTGAGTATTATGGAAATTTTAAAAAAAAAGTACCGAGAACAGAAACTAATATATGTACGATTTACTATTTGAAATTCTATTGCGCAAAAGACTAAAAAAATTATTCTAAAAACATAGTTGCGAAGCTTGGTTCGCTGCTTGCCTGAAAAGTCTTCCAATATATGTCTGAGTAGTATGGAAATTTTTCAAAAAAGTACCGAGAACAGAAAACTAATAAATCTACGATTTACTATTTGAAATTCTATTGCGCAAAAGACTAAAAATTATTCTAAAAACATAGTTGCTAAACTTGGTTCGCTTCTTGCCTTAAAAGTCTACCAAAATATTCTTAATATGTCTGGGTAGTATGGAAATTTTTCAAAAAAGTACCGAGAACAGAAACTAATAAATCTACGATTTACTATTTTATATTCTATTGCGCAAAAGACTAAAAATTATTCTACAACATAGTTGCTAATCTTGGTTCGCTTCTTGCCTTAAAAGTCTACCAAAATATTCTTAATAATCGTGAGACAAAACAATCAACTAAATATTATTATTCTAAGAAAAAAGGTAACGAGTTGCGATCACATTTATTCCCAAAGACTGACTAATAATATTAAGTTTAACCTCACATATTTTTGCGCATATTTGCTCAGTGTTAAGATGCTCCAGACAGAACCTTGAACAATGCGTCAGTTGATTCAACAAATCATGGTGCTGGTTTATTTTTTCTGTAGCTTATCAGTTCTGTGATTGTGGAGTTTGTCTTTTCAGACTCGGAGAGTTGACAAAATATTTGCTTAGCAGATGCTCAAAGCCGCATATCTGAGTGGCACACTTTCGCTGGCAGTGTTCAGCGATCAGAATTGTCACGTGGTTTAAGGGATTTACGAGACAATTAAAAAATAAAATAAACCACACAATTGTTAATGCAAATTAATGCCAGGCACCTTGTGTCATTTATCAATCGTAAACACGCTGCATAAATTTTATAGTTGAAACAATCACGTGAAGCGGCAAACACGTCAGGCAAACTATCTGAGGCTGAGTGGTGTGTTGGTCACATTGCCCATACGCCCCATCGCCCCAGGCGTCCATTGAACCCGCTTTAGCTGGCTTGTTCAATGTAATTTCCGTAAGCTATATACAAACTGCATAACGCCAGGCATATTGATTAGCTGCCCATCAAAAGTTAATAGCCCAAAATGCCACAACTACGATTCTACTATGAATCAAAATACATATTCTCCATGTCAGAAGTGATTTTTATAGCCTGAACCCACTGAAAATGGGTAACAAGGGGTATAATGGTTTTGTGCGAGAGTTTGTAACAGGCAGAAGGAAACATCTCCGACTCCATAAAGTATATATATATTCTTGTTCAGCATCAACAGTGGAGTCGATATAGCCATGCACGTCGATCTCAGAGACTATAAAAGACTCCAGATTTTTACATAGGCTCGTCTAATCCCTAGAAAGTACGAGTTTGTTTCAAAATTTCGATAACTCTTTCCGTTTCCGATATACACATGTGATCGATAACAACAAAATCTTGAATTCAGAAATCTTTATGATGCAGTTTGTTTCCGATATACACATGTGATCGATAACAACAAAATCTTGAATTCAGAAATCTTTATGATGCAGTTTGTAAGATTAATCCCTAGGCAGTACAAGGTTGTTTCAAATTTTCGATAACTTTTTCCGTTTCCGATATACACATGTGATCGATAACAACAAAATCTTGAATTCAGAAATCTTAATGATGCAGTTTGAAACATTAGACTAAATAATGATAATCTGTGAAAATTTGATTGAAATCGGTTGAGAAACACCGGAGATAGGGAATATTGAAGTATCGTCTAGTCGGTATTTCTCGACTAGACCCTTCTTACTTGTTTGTTTTTGATTCGTTTCGTATCAGCGTTGCATGACACATCAGCCTAACTATTAATGGATGCAAAAGCAATGTTGGCAGCTGTTTGCCCGTTTTTTTTTATCGTTTATCACTCAAAATTGATTTGCTAATTCATGCTGCTAGTTGGCAATTCATTAGCACGCCAGCCAAATGTGTGTGTGTGCCCATAAATTGGCTTGAATGAGCGCGGTTTAGCGCCACTTAGCTGTGCAAGTTGTATTCAATTGTTAACAAAAATCAACAAAAGAATAAACTCTAGTCTAGCTATATCGAAGATTAGATACTCTAACACTTTATAAGTTAGTGCCACTGAGATATCTAGTAAAAGAGCTTTTCTATCACATATATAGTTGTGGTTAAACGTTTTCGAACAGATAATTTTAATCGGAAAAGTTCTATCTGAGTTATTGGTGTAATACTTTATCGAATGAACCGGACAAGTTCTATCAGATTTGATTGATGTAATACTTTATCGAATGAACCGGACAAGTTCTATCTGAGTTATTGATGTAATACTTTATCGAATGAACCGAAAAAGTTCAATCAGATTCATAGATGTAATACTTTAGAGAATGAATGAAGAAACGAAAATGATTATCAGCCACTCTTTCGACTCGATAAATGAAAGTATTCTTCAACTAACAGACAATTTTTCGATAACAAACTTTAAGTAAGTCTCTCTTCAATCTTATAAATGAGTAAGATACAGAAACCCAATCTGGTTAGTTGGAAACTTTCCCCTTCAAAGTGTGACAAACAACACAACAAAGTCATAAAACCCAACACAAAAAAACTCGAACATTGTTGGCATGATAAACAATTAAGTTGGCCTAATCAAATCTAGCTAATTTCACCACACTCCCGCACTTTACTTCCTGTAGGGTGGGGCGTGTTGTTGTTTTCCAAATATTTTGAACAATTTGCGATCATAACAATATAATAACAATGCATTTAGAGTCCATTACGTTTAACCGATTTCTGTTTAAATGTTAATGGTTCGCATGAAATGAGGTTAACATTTGATCAAACCCTAGCACTAGGGGTATTCAGTAAACAAAATTCAAAAATCAACTCATTGAACATAAGAATTCGATGCGGTTCACTGAACCTCAATGTCGTAGTATGTATTCTGAAACAAAATCCCCTTGATTCGAAAAATGTTGCATTCATTTATCAACGACTACCCATAACGCGCCATGGTAAAAGTGTTTACGGGGATCCAGTTTGTATTTTTACAGTCTTTTGCTGCTGTTGTCGCAAATTTAATTCAGTCATGTGATCGAATTAATTCAGCTTCAACAACATCGTCATCGTTTCGAGAGCGCCGTGATTGTAAACAGTACGTATCTCGTGATTATGAACGATGGGCCAGTTAGTTAGTCAGAAAAGAAGCTAACTTTAATTTTAAACAATTTGTCATTTGTGAAACGTGGTTAATATATACTTAAAGCCCAGTCCGGAACAGGTAGTAGTTGTAGTTGTTATTTAGTATTTGCCATTGAACTTGGCTCAAGCTGTAGACCCTGACACGCATTTTCGGGGCCTTTAAATAATGCAAGTTATGTTTTCTGATTTCCTCGATAAAGCCTACAAGTAAGAAACTTGCATAACTCGACCATCGAACCAGTGAGATATATGATTCGATTCGATTTGATTCGACTCGTCACGTGAAGCCTCGCGACATCTAATTTACATGCCTCAATGCATTCCAATGCACACGATCTGAACGCTGATTGCATAAGCATAGCACTCACTCAGTCAGTCAGTCAGTTAGTAGGCCTACTTTATTGTTGCCTGGCTTGTTCATGTACAATTAATCGCCAGCACAACTCAGCAGTTGTATTTGTTATTGCTTGTACACTAATTCATCATGTTCATTGCATGCTTGCGCTTTTCTGGCTATTATAGTAATCATCAGCTGAGCGACCATTGTGCTAAATAATAATAATAATTTACTACAGCTACAGTTACCTTTTTACACCCTCAGCCCATTGAAAGGGTATAGTGGGTAAGTATGTAACAGCCAGAAGAAAGTAGCTCCGAGCCCAGAAAGTATACACTTTGACACGAAATTTTTACTTTAGAGCTATTAGGGTCACACTGGTATTTGTTTTTGATTTTTATTTTTAATTTTTCATAATAATTCAATCAATTATCTCTCAAATCTATTAAACAAAACTTAAAAAATATTAACATTAACGAAGAACAATTAAAAATACTCACAAAGGCAAAGTATATATATTCTTGTCAAGTATGTCAAGCTAAAGTGCATACAAAGCCTTTTCCAACACTACAAAGTGAACAGGTAAGAAGGCTCTAGTCGAGAAATCCCGACTAGACGATACCCTGAACCTCATACTTTAAGTGACTGTACACTATTTGCAAGTATGTGTGAGTGTATAGAGTATAGTGCATACTTTCCTAACTTCAATGTTATATATCTCTGGTGTTTCTTAACCGATTTCAATTAAATTTTCACAAATTATCAATATATCGTCTAATGTTTCAAACTGCATCATAAAGTTTTCTAAAATATAGATTTAGTTGTTATCGATCACATGTGTATATCGGTAACGGAAAGAGTTATCGAAATTTTGAATCGTACTTGTACTGCCTAGGGTTTAATCTTACAAACTGCATCATAAAGATTTCTGAATTCAAGATT